>BLSH010007149.1:11438-60314 GCA_018402905.1 Glandirana rugosa
TTGTAATATATATATATATATATATATATATAAAAAATCGTTTCTGGGATCTCTTATTGTACAGCCAGCAACGTTATAAAATACAGTGTGTTATAAACGCGTCACGGCGGGTGCGCGCCCCCTGGTGGCCAAAATGCGAATCGCCGTTTATTTACGGCGATTCGCGCCCAGCTCCCCGACTGCCGCCGTGAAAAGACGGCGCGCGGTCGGGAAGCTGTTAAGTACCGTAGTTTGTCGCCATTCCACGAGTATGTGAAATTTTAGAGAGCAACATGTTGGGTATCTATTTACGCGGTGTAACATCATCTTTCACAATATGCAAAAATTTGGGCTAACTTTACTGTTTACTTATTTAATTTATTTAAAAAATTGCTTTCGGAAGACCACTGCGCAAATATTGTGTGACATAAAATATTGCAACGACCGACATGTTATTCTCTAGGGTCTTTGCTAAAAAATATATATATATATATATATATATATAATGTTTCGGGGTTCTAAGTAATTTTCTGGCAAAAAATACTGATTTTAACTTGTAAGCAACAAGTGTCAAAAATGGGCTTGGTCCAGAAGTGGTTAACCACTTTCGGACCACCCGCCGTCATTATGCGGCACTACTTTGACGTTCAATACTGTTGTTATGGTAGCAGATGGCTACCATAACCCCGGTATTTTTTTAAACAGCAGGCAGCCCGCTTTCAGATAAAAGTGGACTCTGCAGCGGATTCGCCGCAAGATCACTTTTATCGGGGCGGGAGGGGTGCCCCCCACCACTTTTCCATCGTCTCTGCCACTTAACCGCCAGTAGCCACGGAGACAATTGCGTCCTCTCCCCTCATTGCCTGTGAGCGGAAGATGCCGCCCACTCGGCTCCATAGCATTGAAGGGCGGAAGCAACGTGAAACATCACCCATAGCTCTTGAAGGAGGAATTTTTTTTTTATTGCATTTAAGTGTAAATATGAGATCTGAGGTCTTTTTGACCCCAGATCTCACATTTAAGAGATCCTGACATGCTTTATTCTAGTACAAGGTGATCCTTTTTTTTTTTTTTTTTTTTTTTTTTTTTTTTTTAATAAGAGGATAATGTAAAAATAAAAAGTAAAGAAAAAAAAATTAAAGTGCCACGTCCTGCCGAGCTCGCGCAGAAGTGAACGCATACGGAAGTTGTGCGCGCATATGAAAACTGTGTTCAAACAATTTGAGGTATCGCCGCGATCGTTGCAGCGATAGCAATCATTTTAGCACTAGACCTCCTCTGTAACTCAAAAGTGGTAACTTGTAGTAATTTTTAAACATCGCCGATTGGAGATTTTTAAGTGACAAAGTTTGTCGCCATTCCACTAGCAGGCACAATTTTTAAGCATGACATGTTTGGTATCAATTTACTCAGCATAACATTATCTTTCACAATATGGAAAAAAATTGGGCTAACTTTACTGTTGTCTTATTCTTTAACTCAAAAAAGTGATTTGTTTTTTTTTTTTAAAGTGCTTATAAGACCGCTGCGCAAATACGGTGTGACATGAAGTATTGCGACGACCGCCATTTTATTCTCTAGGGTGTTAGGAAAAAAAATATAATGTTTGTGGGTTCTAAGTAATTTTATAGCAAAAGAAAATCCCCCCAATATCGCATTACCGCTAAAAATCGCAGATCGCCCGCATTACTAGTAAAAAATTTAAAAAAATAAAAACCCCAGAAATGAATTCTCATCATCCGTAAACGCGGCCACTTTTGCGCAAACCAATCAATAAACGCCGATTGCAATTTTTTTTATCGCAAATATGAGGAATTATATAAATCGGCCAAAAACGGTGAAAAAAATGTTTTTTTATATTTTTTTTTTGGATTTGAATTTTAGCAAAAAGTAAGAAATGTGGGTTTTTTCGCAAAATGGTCGCTCTTTTGTTTATAGCGGCGATCAGAAATGACGCAGAGGCGATCAAATACCACCAAAAGAAAGCTCTATTTGTGGGAAAAAAAGGACGCAAATTTTGTTTGGGTACAGCGTCGCATGACCGCGCAATTGTCAGTTTAAGCGATGCAGCGCCGAATCGCAAAAAGTGCTCTGGTCCTAAAGTGGGAAATCCTTCCGGGGCTGAAGTGGTTAAGTGGTTAAAATGGTAATTTTACCAAAAATCCTGTATATATTTAGAACAGTACCAATCCCGGCTTATTTCTTTAATGCACCTAATGCTTCCATTCAATCATCTATTTGGAAAGGTACTAAAGCATGAGTCGCCTTTTAATCCCTGGCTAGGCATAAATCTAGGAGAGGCATAGGAGTCCCAATAATTAGAGATTATTATAGGACGACCTTATTATATCAGCTTAAAGCATGGTTCAATCCATCCCCAACAAAACGATGGGTTCTGATCGAACAGGCTGTAATACAGGGTATAAACCTTAACCACTTGCTTACTGGGCACTTAAACCCCCCTCCTGCCCAGACCAATTTTTGGCTTTCGGTGCTGTCACATTTTGAATGACAATTGCACGGTCGTGCGACGCTGTACCCAAACAAAATGTATGTAATTTTTTTCCACAAATAGAGCTTTCTTTTGGTGATATTTGATCACCTCCGCGGTTTTTATATTTTGCGCTATAAACAAAGAGTGACGATTTTGAAAAAAGAACAATATTGTTTACTTTTTGCTATTATAAATATCCCAAAAAATATATATAAAAAAAATATTCATCAGTTTAGGCCAATATATATTCTGCTACATATTTTTGGTTAAAAAAATCGCAATCGTATATTGATTGGTTTGCGCAAAAGTTATCGTGTTTACAAACTATGGGAATTGATTTATGGTGTTTTTTTTTTCTTTTACTAGTAATGGTGGCGATCTGCGATTTTTATCGGGACTGCGATATTGCAGCGGACATATCGGACATTTTTGACACTTTTTTGGGACCAATGACATTTATACAGCGATCAGAAATTTAAATATCCACTGATTACTGTATAAATGTCATTGGCAGTGGAGGGGTTAACACTAAGGGGGCAGTGAAGGGGCAAACTGTGTTCCCTGTGTGTGCCTGGACTGTGTTGGGGGCTGGGCTGGCAGGGACATAACAGATCTAACTAATCCTGATCACAGGGATCTGTTATGTCCCCCTTCACAGAACAGAGAACCGCTGTGTTTACATCGGCGGTTCCCCGTTCTGCCACTCTAACAGGGGATTGCGGGTCTCCGGCGAACAGCTGCCAGCTGTGAGTGTGCCCGGGGATCATGCAAAGGGACTGATGTACCCCCCGGCAATTCAGATCCACGCTGTAGCCGTCTTTCAGCTATAGCGCGCATCTGTACTGGTTAAATCACTCTGAATAGTTTTGGGCACAAACCAACCAATTCACTTACAGGAACACCCCTCAATATCTGCATCCTCTTGGATATGAATAATGAACGTATTCAAATACTTATAAGGGGTGTCCCACTTCAGACTTATGCAATTCCTCATTCCGGGCTTATTTGTGAAAATATGGGTGGGCCAAGGATATAGCACTTGGGCAGAAATACCTGAAGGTCTTAAATGTAGAAATGTGTTTGAAACTTCTCAGATTAAACATCTAATTCAGGCATTGTCTTCTGATACCATACCTATAGATAAACAAATATGGGAAATCTATAATAAAGATCTAGCACATAAAGGGGGTATATCACGCCTCTATTCCATACTTCAACATTCATTTCCAATAACACAGACATCTGCTATACTGAAATGGGAGAGAGATCTAGGCCAATCATATATGCAAAATAAGTGAATCCAGGCTATTAACCACTTGCTTAATGGGCACTTACAACCCCCTTCCTGCCCTGGCCAAATATCAGCGATGTCACTCTTTGAATGACGACTATACCCATATGAATTTTTTATCATTTTTTTTTTTAACACAAATGGAGCTTTCTTTTGGTGGTATTTAATCACTACTGGGGTTTTTATTTTTTGCTAAAAAGACAGAAAATTTTGAAAAAAAAAACAGTTTCCATAGTTTGTTTTTCTCTTCATGCTGCCAGTGTGATCAGCTCCTTACTCCAATCTGTGATCAGCCGAGTCTCATGGACTCGCTGATCACAGAGCACGCTGCACAGGCAGCGCATGCTTGGGAGGACATACATGGACTCCCTCCCAGCAATTTAGGACCACGTTGTAGCCGTCTTTCGGCTATAGTACGGATGCTAAAGGTTAAATGTAGTCTTGGCGCCTCGCACTGTGTTTCACATTGGAAAAAGGTCTATAAAATCTTTTATAGATGGTATCTGACCCTGGTTTGGTTATCCAAAATGTACAAAGACTTTTCATTAGATTGCTGGCATAAATGTGGGCAGTCGTGTAATCTACTGCATATATCATGGCACTGTAAATCAATCACTAGCTTTTGGCAATTGGTATTCAAACTGATATCAACAATCACAGGAATTAGAATCTGACCCTCCTCGGAGTTGGCTTTATTGGGACTCTCCGTAGATTCTGTCTAATATGAGAACAGTGGTTCTGCATATATTGATAGCGGCTAGACTAACTAGAATGTGTCAATGGAAAAAATATACAGCACCTACGCTTGGAGGTTTTATCTAGGGTAAAACTTAAATTTTCTTATGAATATTCTTTTGCTATCTCACAACAATAGGGAAAGGTTTTATCACTCCTGGGAAATTTGGTTAAATGTGTATAAACTACATACTGGCTCCTGATACTATCATAATATATCTAATATGATTGAAAACATTGTGAGCTTTCATATGACTGGTGAGGACTTCATACTGTCTTTGTTTTTGTTGTCACCATTTAGTATCTATCGGTTTGTAATTATATAATTCTCTACAAGGGAAGGTATCTGTTTTATGCTGTTTCACTCCTTTGTTGGCAATCTTGAGATTGGAATCCTCCTTCTCTTACACTTATCTCCATCTGCCCAGGTCATAAAGAGAGAAAGCTGAACATAGTGCTTTATCTTTTAAAACAACTGGTTTATTAAACCCTACATATAAAAACACTCACATTTTCCTGGTGCTTAGAGTGCACCAAACTGTAAAAAGCATTCAGTCCTCACAACACGGGTATAAGACAATCAGACCGTATTACAGTATGCTCACAATGCACTCCTCAGCGTGAGAACAGATTGGCCCCAGCTTTCCAACTTTCCTTGTTTTATGATTTGGGCGTATGGAGCTTAAGTGTAAGAGGAGGAGGAGGAACCTAGTTTCAAGATTGCGAGCAAAGCAGTGAAACCACATAAAACAGATCCCCAGCTCTGTGGTGGGGGGGGGGGGCAGGGAAGCACACAGGGACTCTGGGAACAGCAGAAGAAAAGTAAACTGGATAGGAGGGGCAACGGGGGCAGCATATAGAGAAACCAATCTCCTGCATTAGGAGGAAAATGGGGGAGATTAGGTCCTTTAAATGCCACCCCCGCCATCCTTCCTATACAGGTGTACAAGGGAGGCACACTGGCCCCCTGGAGCATGTGGCCCGGTTGCAATCGCAACCCCTGCAACCCCAAAGTTACGCCCCTGCATACACAACTGATGCATGTACTGTAGTGTAAATCAGGCATTCAATTGAAGGTACCCCTGTTCAGATGACAGACACATTTCCCAACATACAAAGAAAGGTAAATGTTGCCTGAAACAGAGTTTGGACCCACAATGTGCCAACAATGTATCTAAAAGAATCACCTCTAAACTGGAGTGACATGTAGTGAGAAACAAAAAGAGAGAAGGAAGAGGAGAAAACAAACTCCCGTTTGTCAGAACCCATACATGTCGTATATCTGTTATAGATTTTTAGCAGGGGAGTAACAATAGGGGTTGCAGGGGTTGCAATTGGGCCCCATGGTCCAGGGGGCCCCGTGTGCCTCCCTCATACATCTGAATAGTAGGGATGGTGGGGGTGACATTTAGAGGACCCAATCTCCTCCATTTCTCCATTTTTCTCTATCCAGTTTACTTGTCTTCTGCTGTTCCCAGGTTCCCTGTGTGCTTCCCCCCCCCCCCACAGACTGCTGTCTCCCCCCCCCCCCCACACCACTGTTTTTGAATGAACGGGAGGCTCAGTGCACAGCCATTCCTGTCCATTCATTCTGTGCAGCTGAGGCTACACAGATGGAAATTGGGAGCTGTGGTTTGTTTAGACCCCTTATATCTCATCAAAGCCCCCCAACAGAGCTCTTAAAAAAAAAAAAAAATATTGTAAATAAAAATTAAAAACTACTGACACCAGTGAGGGAACTATCAACCCCGCTGTGGTACCGTAATAAAGGGACTCGCCATAGGAGTAAAGGGCCCCAGGATTAGTGGGAAAAGGGAAGGGCCCTGGCCAGGGGTCAGGGGGCCCTTCATAATTTCTTGCACCGGGGCCCTGAAGGTTCTAGTTACACCTCTCTAGTCTTGAACAAAGTCATCATAAAAGGAATACCAATCAACCCACGGCTGCCACCTAGTAGTAAAATCAAGAGATTTCCCAACTATGTATGCTAAGATTTTCTCATAGGTGTAATGATTATGGAGTGTGAGGGTTATATCCTTTAAGTTTGGAGTAGAGGGAGATTTCCATAACCGTAAAATGGTCATTTTTGCAGCTAAAAATAGATGGATAGTAAATTGCCTTAAAGGCAGGGGTATATTTTCAATGCCTAGGTGCAGCAAAGCTAGAGAGGGGGAAATGGTTAAGGGTAAACCTGTGACCTGTCGGAATATATAAAACACAGTGGACTATCCGATATCTGCCTAAGATGTACGCAATGCACCACACACCCTGCCCAATACCTTCCCAACTTTAGGGGGCTTTAGAATGCTCACATGAACCCTAACCCTGAGGTTACACCTAAAGTGGAAAGCCCAAAACCGCTCATCCTGTAAGGAATCGTAAAGGTGGGCCAAAAATGTGATTTACATGTGAGTTAAATGGGATTTAAATGTGATTCAAATTATGTTGATGGTTTAAAATACATGCATTGTTAATGTTACAGATGTTTAAGTTATGGGTGTTTATTCTGACATGATACAATAGAATGATGTATACATTAGACACAGCGGGGCCAAGGTTAGGTGCTCCTAACCCGCTCCTAGGTTATCTTCCTCACTGTCCCATAGGGGACCTGAAGGTACCTTGTGGGAAAATGACTTTGCCCTCACATGCACCTCCAAGAAAGCTCATACCTTCACACACATGACTCACAACCCTGTAGCAGCGGGTAGAATGGTACCCAATACACATCCTACCTACCAGGCCATTACCAAAACCCACACGGTGGGACGGAATAGGGCGGCACACTCCACCGTACCCGACCGATCCTAAGGAACTTAAGATAGGAGGGCAGGCTCTATCGTCAGTTCTACACTTAGTAAATACATTCTCTTTCCCCCCACTGATAACCCACCACCACAGATCAAACTCTACTCCCTGAACATAAGGGGCCTTAACACTTCCAAAAAATGATCCAAACTCCTTTGTACCCTACAGCGAACGAAAGCAGACATGGTATTCTTCCAGGAAACCCACTTCCGTACAGATAATGTCCCAAAACTACACAGCAAATTCTACCCCTTAGTCTTCCACGCTCCAAATGAGGACTGCAAATCCAAGAGGGGGGATATTTTAATCTCAAAAATTGTCCAATCCAGGTCCTAGACACACAAAGACAAACTAGGCCGCTGCTTATTCCTTAATGGGTCCATACACAGCAGACCTATAACACTGGCTAATCTATACGCACCTAATAGGCTCCATGTTCCCTTCTTCAGGAACACTTTACACCACCTCACATCCTTTCAAACTGGAATAATCGTAGGAGGAGATTTCAACCTACCCCTTTCCCCATCCCAAGATACATCTTTGAGATCTTCCTCGATCACATATAGGGCCCTTAAAACAATCAGAACAATTCTCAGCGATTTGACTCTTCATGATACCTGGCGTACTTTACACCCGAATACCAAAGACTTCACATTTTTCTCACAGCCCCACAATAAGTACCTGAGGGTCGATAACTTTTTCCTCTCGCAAACAGATTTGACATCCACACTAACACGTCCATCGACCCCGTGCTTCTCTCTGATCATAACCCCATCTCCATGACC
Organism: Glandirana rugosa; assembly: GCA_018402905.1. NCBI lineage: Eukaryota > Metazoa > Chordata > Amphibia > Anura > Ranidae > Glandirana > Glandirana rugosa. The sequence continues at coordinate 19,528 of BLSH010007149.1, forward strand.
CTGAATTTCTCAATGGCGCCCACGAAATCTAGAATCTGGAGACTGGATAATTCTCTCCTCTCCGACCCTGAAACCATAAAAAACATACAGACACGATTAACACAATATTTCCAGGAGAATGAATCCACTGAAACTATGCCAGCAATGCAATGGGATGCACACAAATGCATTATCAGAGGCAAACTTATAACCATTGCAGCTAGGAGTAAGAAAACAAGACAAGCTCGAATTGAGGAACTTTCAGCACGCATTCATACTTTTGAAAATTAGCATAAACAATCGCTGGCCACACAAACCCTAACTGAACTGCTGAAGGTTAGGAAAGAACTACTAGAAGAATTAGGGAAAACACTTAAGCGCAGATATACTGACCCGTAAGCTCTTTTATGAGTTTGTTTATGAAATAAATCTGAGAAACTGCTTGCCAGAGCCTTACAAGCGAAAAAAGCAGCCTCGACCATCCACTCCATCAGAGACTCCAAGGAAAACAAAATTGTCACCTCGAACAGAATGGCTGCCCAATTCGTCCAATACTATACCCTTATATAATCTTACCCCTCCATGCTCAACCCTGGAAAGCAAAGTGAGAGAAGAGGCTATCAGAAACTTCCTGGACCAGTATAGTCCGAAAACCATTCCCTCGGCGCAGGCCACAGAGTTAAATTGCCAGATAGACTTAGAAGAAACCTAAAAATCTTTAAAGCAGCTAAAGACAGGCAAGGCCCCGGGCCCCAACTGCCTAACTGTGGGATACTATAAGACCTTTGAAGACACTATTCTCCCCCACTTTGTGAAAACTTTTAATTCTTTACCTATCCTGTCTCATTCCAACAAGGACCTTTTAGAGGCCCTCATAACCATGATTCCGAAATCTGACAAGGACCCAGCCCTAGTATCAAACTATAGACCCATCTCACTTTTAAATGTTGACTTGAAGCTATACTCTAAACTCCTGGCAAATGGAATACTCCTGCTCATTCCTAACCTGGTCTCTCTGGACCCAAGTGGGCTTTGTACCGGGGTGGGAGGCTAGGGACAACACTATAAAAGCCATAAATATACATCACTGGCTATCTGCCTCTTCCAACACTGGCTTTTTTCTCTCCCTTGATGCGGAGAAGGCGTTCGATAGAGTGGCATGCGACTACATGGCTGCAGCCCTGCAGGCGATGTGATTTTGGGACCCTATGCTACAATATATTCTTGTACTCTATTCGACCCCATCTGCAAGAATTCGAGTGACCGGCCACCTATCGGACGCCTTCTCCACCACCAATGGAACTCGCCAGGGTTGGCCCTTATCCCCCCTTATATTCTCACTTTAGAACCCCTCCTTCGTAGACTCAAACCCCGACATCAGAGGAATCAAAAAACACTGCAAACCGGCAGCTTATGCGGACGACATATTGCTTGTGCTCACAGAACCCAGTACCACTAAACCCAACTTACTAAGAGACTTCACCCTCTTCAAGAATATATCCAACCTCCAAATTAACTTTGCTAAGTCCAAGGCCCTCAACGTGACACTCCCTCAGACAGCCATAATGCAATGCCAAGCTAATTTTCCCTTTAGCTGGGACCCACATAGCATCACATACCTCGGCATTAAACTCCCCCAAAAATTGACAGACCTTTTCACCGAGAACGATCTCCACATTCTAAAGGTTATTGAACAAGACCTTCAAAAAAGGAATAAGGGCCCATTCTAGTTTGGAAGAGCGGCCATCATAAAGATTAACATTCTTCCCAGATTTCTCTATCTCCTCCAAACCTTACCAATCCAACTACCCCAATCATTCTTTTCCACCTATAGGCGGATATGCAGGGATTTCATTTGGTCCTCAAAGCACCCGCGACTGAGTTGGGATAAACTGACTGCCCCTAAACTGAAGGGAGGAATCGGACTCCAAGATAGGTATAGGTACTATTGGTCCTGCCACTTAGCATGGGTGGTGGACTGGCATGCCCACGAGGCCACAAAAGACTGGATAAAGTTAGAGGAGACACTATCCCCATTACCACTACATCACCTACCATGAATCAGACATAACTTTACCCCCCAACAAATTTTTAAAACACCCCCTGATTGATCCCACGCTGCATAACTTTAGGGTGGCATGCCAAAAACTTAAAATAGCCACATCCCCAGGTCCCTTAACCCCTTTAAACGATAACCCTGAGTTTACACCAGGGCTTACGGCAAACAACGCATCTAGCTCAAATCCCTTGGCTCCAATTAGAGCGGAATCCTTCTTTGAGAGGGGCAAGCTTCTGCAGTTCCAATCCCTGGCCTCCTGATTCCCGGACTATACCATTCCATACTTCAAATTTTTACAGATCAGACATTATTTGAACAGCTGTCAACATGGCACAGAGACCACACACTCTTTGAAACACTCTGCACAAGATCGGAACCTCAAAGACACCTGATCTCTGACATTTACTCCATGTTGTTTGTGGGTTGTGCAGCAAGCAAACTATGGGAATCAGAACTCACACTAGACCTGTCCAAAGTGGACTGGGAACACATACATGTGCTGGAGATGCAACAAATCTTGAGGTTCACTGATCGTTATATGGTGGGGGAGTAACCTTTCTGGATGGAAATTCACCGCCTTGTTACCCAAATCACGACCTACATTCCTGAGTATACCCCAGCCCAATATCTCTAACACCACACATCCATACCACAATCTGCCTATAATAAATACCTGACCCTCCACCTTATCAATGCAGCCAAAATGTGTATTCCAGTACATTGGAAAAGCAACTTCTCTCAACCGTCTCAGAATGGCTTAAACGCCTGGAGAGAATTGTGGAAATGGAGGACGTGGTACACCAAGCCAGAGAAACCCCGTCAAATTTAAATAAAATTTGAGCATGCTGGAGACACTTCACAGAATCTGGGGAATTCCGCAGATTAGCCGAACACAACACAGCGCCCTCTGATCCTGGGACATAGGAACAAGATTAGCTTGGCTTAAATAATAATACAACACGAACGCCTGCTCGCCATTACATCACCCATACCCCCTACCAATCCCTTTTTCCCCTCTGTAACCCAAAGAAAGATATGCTCTCCCCTCAACATGGAAGCTACACTGGAGGAAAGGCATGCCTTTATAATAGTGGTTATTAGCGTACCATGAGTTCACAACTGACGATGAATTCACCATCTCAGATGATACATATAAAGGAGGTTCGACCCAAAATTCACCGTAGGTGACTGATGAGAGAAGAATGATAAACACTGGAGATCTCCACATCCACCAACTCACAGAAAGTTCCTGATAGGGGTGTGTGGGTGCGTTGAGGAACCGCTGCTTAGTTCAGGAATCAAACCACTGGGGTCCCTTCTTTCAACCACCTTTCCCCAGTTTCGAAGTTTGATGTGTGTTCATCATAAGCAAAGCCGGGGATAGCAAGTTAATAAAAATATCTTCTTCACTTGATATTACCATGCTATTGTACTACATCTACTGCCTTCCAAAACTATAAGTTAGCCAAAGAGTGTAGTGCAGTACCTGAGGTAAGTACTTTTTATCCATGCAACCAATGTGGCTCGCATTTGGTAATGGTAAACCCCCTGGAGGGTTAAGAATTAGGGGGTAACATGGTAAAAAAAAAAGAATTAGGGGGTAGGCTATTAGATATGTGTGTAAATTGCCCCCTGGTATCAATGATTGCTCAATTTCTCCCCATAGAGGCGTGGGTGGGTGGGTTTGGAAACCAATCTCTCAATTGAGCAAGTAGTAACAGTGTGGTAGTCTTGAGAATACTGTGAGGCCCATCCCTCCAGCTTCTTTTACTCTAAGTAGCTTAGCAAACGCACAGCAAGTTTTTTTTTTTTGCCTTCCCATAGGTATCTGCTTAATGTAGTCTGCAAATTTCGGGAAAAACAAATTACTGGGATAGGAAGTGATCTGAGGTGGTAATTACATCTTAAATGCTGCTAGTCTCCCCGACCAAGATAAGGTGTGTTTACTAATTAATATTAATAATTGCAGACCCTTTTTATAATTTGTTCACCAAAGGTAAGTAGTTTTAAAGAGGAAGTCGGGAAAGGATGTTGGAATTATGCCCACCTTAGGAGATGCCTGGGTTACTTCAAATATATGGGAATTTGTTTTGTAAGGCGCATTTATCTTGTGGGGAGATCCCTAGGTCCAAGATATGATTTTTTGTTGTTTACTTAATAGTGTACTATACCATACTGTATTGGGTCAACATTTGAGATTCATATTCAAGGGAAGATGTTGGATTTGTAAGCATTAGTATAATATCATCTGCAAATAAAGGTAAATTAGTTATGCAAAAGGGCTTTGACAGCATGCTGAATGTAAAAACTCGAGCCAGTGGGGAGGTATACAAAGCTAATATAGTGGATAATATATGACCCCGAAAGCCGAATGAGGATAGCACTTTAGTTAAGTATAACCAATTAACTATCGAACGACTTCTCTGTGTCCAAAGCGAGGAGCAGAGAAGGCGTTCACTGTCTTTGTGCAAGGTGAATTATATTGATGAGCCTTCTAGTGGCGTCCAACGTTTGCCTACCCTTAGTAAATCTGGACTGGTCAGGAAGGAGCAGTACATTCACCAGTCTGAGAGCTAGCATTTGGGCGTATATTTTAAGGTCATTGTTCAAGAGGGAGATAGGTGAAATTTTGGGGGAGGGGGTGGTGTCCTGCATCTTCCCTGGTTTCGGCAGTGTCACTATCATTGCTTCCAGCATTTCAGTGGGCAGAGAAGCCTAGGCAGCGGCAGTATCATATACTCTGTGGAGATAGGGACCTAGAATATGATTGAACTGGCTATAATGTTTTCCAGTGAGCCCATCTGGACCTGGTAAATTGTTAGTAGGTAATGTATCAATAGTTCTGAGGATTTCAGGTAGTTAAAAAGGAGTGTTTAGTTCTTGCAGTTGAGTAGGGGAGAGGGTCCGTAACTTAACACTGGGCAGAAAAGTATCAATATCAATTGGGGAAGGTTGGGGCATTTGAGAATCCTGAGGTAAGTTATAAAGCGAACTATAATATTCACTAAACGCATCCACAATCTGCTGGGGTTTCATTCACCTTATTTTTGGACATCGGGTACAATAAATTAGGAATTCTAGTTCTGAAGCGTTGGCCACGTAGTGTCTGCACCAGTGCTCTGGTTGTTTTATTGCCTGTAAAGTAAAATGTAATTTTTAGTCTCCTGGCACATTTATCATGTTTGTTAAGCAGGAGCACTCTAAACTTGTATCTTGTTCTAGGAAGCTGGGTGCCAGTTTGGGCAGAAGGGTTCTTTTTATTTTGGTTCTCTAAGGTTTTCATTTCTGTCAGTAGAGTATTGATCTGACGCTGCCTTTGCTTTTGCATACTGGCTCCTTGCTAAATGAAAATACATCAGATGTATGCCTTATGGGTATTCCATAATACAAAAGGATCGGTAGTAGGGGGAGAATTTAAAACAAAATAGTCGTACAGGTGGTTTACCAGAATTTTCTTTGCTGTTGGGTTCTGTAGAATTTGTGGGTTGGCACGTCACAAGATTGCAGTGGTGTTAAGGTATGTAACGTCTATTTCAAGAAGAATAGAGGCATGATCAGACCACATTATATTGTTCATTTTTTGCTTTTGTAATTTTTTGAAGTAACCACTTGTCCGCTATAAACAAGTCTATTCTAGGATATGTACAATGTCTTTTAGAATAGGTGTAGTCTTTTTCATCTGTGTGGGTACAGCGCCACGTATCATACAAATTGTGGAATCAGAGAAAATTCTGTAAAGATGGAGTCCTTTTAGAGGGAGATGATGAAGAGTCTAGATGTAGATCAGGTAGGGTGTTGAAGTTAGTGCATAGCAACAACAAACCTTGAAAGTTTTTATGAGTCCATTTGGGAGGAGTAGTGTTATGAAAGTGTGTCTCTGGGATGCAAAGGATATAACAGCGGTGTGCATCGGCTTCCTTCCACAAGGCTGCCCTTTTTGCCGGATGATTTAGCCCATGGGCATTAATGGACAGGACCGTGATTGGCGTGAGATGCCAGAGTAGTGAGCTGGTTTATGAGTTGTAATAGTACTTACAGTAGAAGTCTAATTAAGGATCCTAGGTGGATTGAAGGTGGTCAGTGCTGGTATACCATCTTGATTGAGTATAGCTCGGAAGAACACATGAATAGGCTCTGGGAGGTAGAACAGGCAGAAAACAACTAAACAAAGAAAGTCAGTAACAGTAAAACATGAATGTAAAAGGAGGATACTGAGTACCCGAGTGCAGATCATTTCTGCTCAAATAGTAATTGGCGCAATAATGAGGCTTGGGCTCCTGAAGTCGGGGCATTTGCTGTACGGGCAATGTAATCAAGTAGTAAACTGGGTGGCATATTTAGCCAGGTTATGCTCATTTGGTAGATTTTTGCTGCTGTTCCAGAGAGATTCAACTTGGGCTGATGGCAGATGGAGATGGAGGCGGGTCAGAAGGAAGTATGTTCCAAGACTTCAGGAGTTCATTTTCCTTGTTTGGGGAGTTGATAACATGAGCGGTGTGCTCCCTGGTTACCAACAGTTTGGTTGGATATCCCCACGTATACTTTATGCTATGGTTCTGCAGGGCTTTTGTAATTGTATTTAGGTTTTTTCGGAGTTGTAGAGATAAGTCAGTATAAAATTGAAGATCGGAGTAGTTAGTTGAGCGGTACTCACCCTTGCGGGTTAGTGTCATCACATCAGGCCTTCTTTAACATGATAAAAATGAATGCGAAGGTCTTATGACAACATGTTCCGGTATATGCATGGGTTTCGGGATGTGGTGTATCCTATTGAGCGTCATCTCCAGGACCGATCGGGCATCAAGGTGGTAAACATTGTGGTGACAAAGGAGCAGAGGTCTGACCAACTTTGAAATCCCCCTTATCTTCACATTTTGTCTCAATCTGTCTTCTAAGTCAGCCAGTTTTGCCTTAAAGAGGAGATGTTCGTCCTCATTCTCATCATGGGTGTCCACTAAGTTGTTAATTGTGGTCGTATATTCCCCCATTTTGAACTCAATATAGTCAATTCTATCTTCCACTTCTGTGAGCTCTGTATTAAATTTCTGCATGCAAATCATCATATCTGAATAGATGGTGATCCATGTTGAAATCAACATGTCTTTCAGAGTGGTATCTGACACTGGTTGGTTAGATGTGGGAAAAGCAGTTAGAGTCAGGGAGTTCCCTAGTATCGTCCTGGGAGTCTGTGTTCATACTCACCTCCCCTCTCTGCAGGCTGGAATCCTCCATGCAGAATCTGGCCTTTCTCTTACGTTCACTGACAGACCCAGCCCTTCATTGACAAGTGGGGTTATATGCACATCCTACCAGGAGTTGACTAGGCAAATAGAAAGCAAGCTGACCCCTCCCAGGGGGCCGTCCTCTCTCTCTCCCATGTAACCCCCCTGCTCTGCATAGCATATCAGTTTTTTATGCCTAGTGCAAGGAGTTAGACCTGGCTCCCTTAGGGGACCTGCGGTTCACCTTTTTTGCTACCGCTTTTTTAATTTTCTCAAGCTATCTGATGAAGACTGCTATCAAGAAGCTGGCTGGGGCATAGAGGATGTCTAGCATCCTGAACTTTCCCCAGCGCCGCTGACCAATGCAAGCTAGCCTTCGCCTTGGCGGGGCCCGCCGCATCGTGCCCGTTCTGTGCGTTTGGCCAGTGGGTGACTCCCACTTGCGCCCAGTGACCAGACCTTGTTCCCGTCCAGGGGCCTGTGGCCTGCAGCATCCCTCTCCGGCGGTGGGAGGAAGGTCTGCAACCGGGTGGCTACCCGCTACGCCCATCAGACTGTAGAGTGACCCCCTCTCCCCCTAGGGGCGCGGAGGGGGGGCTGGGCGACTTTAGCGATTTGAGCCGGCTGGTGGAGGGTGTTTCGCTGGGCTAGAGCCTCCCCTGGGGGTTCTCGCCCCCCTCCTACACCCCCCTCCCCCCCCTCCCCGCACCGCACTCCGCGCTTCCGAACCACCATGCGGCGATCCGCGGCCATTTTGTGGTGGATCGCTGCCATTTTGCCATAGCCGCGGCCATTTTCCTGGGGTTTTCCCTCTAGTGCTGAGCGGTGGCCATTTTGCCATAGTCACGGTCTGTATATACATGTTTTGGCCTCTTGTGACCGCTCGGCGGCCATGTTGGATGTGCCTGGAAAGAATAACGTGCTGCTGGGCGTTTGCTTCCTCTTTCACCCTGGGACAGCGTGGATGGCACAGGCTCTATGACTGGCGGTCACTAAGCACTCCTACTGGGACGCAGCGCTTGTGAGGCTACAAACAGTAAGTATAGCTGGGCTCTCCCTGGGGCGCTGGTAGCGGTGGGTGCAGTCCTCCTGGGGTCTCCCTGGTTGATCTGTGGGGCTGCCTTGTGGGGGTGTCAGGGCATTTTTTTCTGCCTGTCAGGTCTGGTGGCACAATGGCGGATGACCCTGTGGTTCCTTCTGAGGAGGAGTCAGCGGCAGCGCAAACTGCGCTAGGGACCCTGGTGTCCCTGGACCAGCTGAGAGCAGTATTTGGGGAATTCTTTCCCCGGGCGCCGAGCCGGGGTAAGGGGGCCCCTAACAAGCGTCCTCCTCCCCCTCTTTCATTGGGGGAAGAGTCCGAACCGGAAGTGGCCTCAGGAGCCATGGGGACCCCCGTGGAGCTCTGAGGGCGAGCTGGATCCCTCAGATGGCCAAGAAGACCAGGGGGCCTCGGTTGCGCGCGAGTAGGCGCTGGTGGCCGCACTGATTGCTGGTATCCGTGCGTCCTTGCTACTGGACCAAGTGGGAGAGTCGCAGGAGACCGCATACGTTTGCGGGTCTGCTAGGCCGCCCAGGTCCCCTAAGGCTTATCCTTGTGATCAATTTTTTGACCATTTGGTCTATCAGGAATGGCAGCATCCGCAGAATTCCTTTGCCCTGCCAAAAACGCTTCACTATACGTTATCCATTTGAGGATAGTTTTGTGAAGAAGTGGGCATCCCCCGCAGTGGACCCTCCTGTGGCTCGCCTGAATAAGGCAACGACCATTCCCTTGGAGGGGTCTCCCTCTTTTAAGGACCCAGCTGATAGGCGGACGGAGGCGGTGTCCAAAGCACTTTCTGCTGGCAGGGTCAGCCATGAGACCGGCCCTGGCGTCGGCCATGGCGGCGCAATATCTGTCTGAGTGTGCGACAGAGCTGCAGAATGACTTGGACTGCGGGAGGCCGCTTGAGGCATCGCAGAGAGCAGACCATTTGTTTCAAGGTCTTCGGTACCTGTGTGACGCAGCCCTGGACCTGCTTCCCATGTTGTCTAAAATGTCTGTTTTCGCAGTCATTATAAGGCGGGTACTCTGGTTACGCTCCTGGTCAGGTGACCACGCGGTTAAGAAGGGCCTTACGGATCTCCCTTTTCAGGGTGGTCGGCTCTTTGGGTTGGATGAGATCATTAAGGATTTCACTGGCGGGAAGAGTAATTTTCTTCCGGAGCCCAGGCGGCGGGAGTTCCGCCGCAAGCAGGGTCCTACTTCTTCGGGTCAGAAGAGGTTTTTTCATGCCCCCGGTGCAGCGGGCAAGGGGTCGAGGCCCGGCAAGTCTGCCGCGGGGGCCGGTAAACGACCCTGGCAACGCAAGAGTGAAAAGACAGAGGATAAGTCCTCCTCCGCGTGATGGGTTGCCCCCACCCGATTCGCGGGTGGAGGGGCCGACTTCTGGGGTTCGCAGACAGGTGGACTGCCCACATTTCCGACCGGTGGGTGCAGGAAGTGGTGTTCTCCGGGTACAGGATAGAGTTCAGCACTCTACCCCCAGACAGGTTCTTCCCATCGAACTTGAGACTCCCTCAGGGGCGTCGAGAGGCTCTCCTTGGGGCTGTCCAGGCGCTCTCCGCACAAGGGGTAATTGTGCCGGTACCTCCGCTGGAAAGATTCCGCGTCTTCTACTCCAACCTGTTTGTGGTACCCAAAAAGGGGGGGGGGGTCAGGCCGGTTCTGGACCTGAAAGCGCTAAATCAGTTTGTGAGGGCGCGAAAATTCAGAATGGAGTCTGTCCGCTCGGTCGTGGATATCAGGGACGTGTACCTCCATGTTCCCATTTGTCTCCGGAACCAGCGCTTCCTGCGCTTTGCGGTAGGTGATCTGCATTATCAATTCGTGGCACTTCCCTTCGGTCTGGCCTTGGCTCCTCGGGTGTTTACCAAGCTGGTGGCTCCAGTGCTGGCGCTATTGAGGCAGAGAGGCATTGCGGTGGTAGCATACCTCGATGACCTGCTCCTGAGAGCAGAGTCTGCTTCAGCTCTGGAGGCTATCACCATGGCCTCATTGAAAGTCTTCGGCTGGCTGTTCAATCTGCAGAAGTCAACATTGACACCGTCCTGTCGCCTGAAATACTGGGGTCTGATTCTGGACACGGAGCAGGCGAAGGTGTTCTTGCCTCCGGCCAAGTTGCTGACCCTGCAAGCAGCGGTGCAAACCCTGCTGTCATGCCGGTGGTCCTCGTTACGGTTCTGTATGCGGGTGTTGGGGATCATGGTTTCGGCCTTTGAGGCAGTGCCTTATGCCCAGAGTCACACTCGGCTCCTTCAGCGTGCGATTCTGTCATGGTGGGACAAGTCTCTGCTGTCCTTGGACCAGCTGATCAGATTGGATCATCAGACCAGAGGATCGTTGGCCTGGTGGCTTTGGGCCCCAGCTCTAATGTTGGGGAAGTCGTTTCTCCCCCTGAATTGGTCGATAGTCACGACGGACGCCAGCCTATCGGGCTGGGGGGAGGTCCTGGGGCAGCTGTCTGCTCAGGGCCGCTGGTCGGCGCAGGAATCCCGCCTTCCGATCAATGTGCTGGAGTTGAGGGCGATCAGGCTCTGCCTCTCCCACTGGACGGTAAGGTTGCCCGGCCTCCCGGTTCGGGTTCAGTCGGACAACGCCACGGCTGTGGCGTATGTGAACCATCAGGGCGGTACGAGGAGCTCGGCAGCGGCTGCGGATGCGGCCCTCATTCTGCGTTGGGCAGAACTTCACGTGCCGGCAATCTCCGCCATTTACATTCCGGGTGTAGAGAATTGGCAGGTGGATATTCTAAGTTACCAGACACTGGATCAGGGGGAATGGTCCTTCCATCCAGAAGTGTTCTGCCATATTTCCCACAAGTGGGGCACGCCAGACATGGACCTCATGGTGTCTCGGTTCAATCATAAGGTGGAAACCTTTGTGTGCAGGACGAGAGACCCGCAGGCGGCCGCCACGGACGCACTGGTGGCGCCTTGGGGTCGGTATCGGTTCCTGTACGCTACTGCGCAGGGTAGAAACGGAGGGGATGCCGACAATTCTGGTAGCTCCGGATTGGCCTCTGCGCCCTTGGTACGCCAATGTGGTGCGAATGGTGGCAGATGTTCCCTGGCGTCTTACTCTGCGCGAAGATCTGTTGTCTCAGGGACCCATCTTGAACCCTGCTTTACCCTCACTGACTTTGACGGCTTGGCTATTGAGTCCCAGGTGTTGAGGGATAGGGGTGTCGCTGACTCCGTGATCCCTACCATGCTTAAAGCGCGCAAGCGTACTTCACGCAAGATTTATCATCTCACCTGGAAGACCCATATTGCCTGGTGTGAGGCGGGGGGTTGGAACCCTTGCTCTTACGTTGTGTCCAGGGTTCTGGCTTTTTTGCAGCAGGGCCTGGATAAAAAATTGGCATTGAGTACTCTCAAAGGTCAGATTTCGGCTTTGGCGATTCTATTTCAACGGCCTTTGGCGTCACATTCGTTGATACGTACATTTGTACAGGGTGTACGCCATGTGTCTCCTCAGGTACGGTCGCCTTTGGCGCCGTGGGATTTGAATTTGGTGCTTTCTGTACTGCAGAAACCACAATATGAGATCAGGGATATTCCCTTACAATTGCTGTCGCAGAAAGTGGCATTCTTGGTGGCCATTACATCCGCTAGGCGGGTGTCTGAGTTGGCAGCGTTGTCCTGCAAGTCTCCTTACCTAGTCCTTCATAGGGACAAGGTGGTCTTGCACCCTTCTCCTTCGTTTCTACTGAAGGTGGTCTCTTCTTTCCACATTAATGAAGATATTGTTGTTCTTCATTATGTCCGCACCCGTCGCATCCCAAGGAGTTTGAGTTACATTCCTTGGATGTCGTAAGGGCTTTGCGGGTGTACTTGGTGACTACAGCTTCTTTTCGGAAGTCTGATGCATTGTTTGTGCTGACGGCCTCGTGCAAGGGGTTGACGGCCTCGTCGGCTACTGTTTCCCGTTGGATAAGACAGACCGTGACCCATGCGTATACTGTTCGGGGCAAAGTACCCCCTTTTCCTGTCATGACTCATTCCACCAGGGCATTTAGTACTTCTTGGGCTTTCAGACACCAGGCTTCCGTGTCCCAGGTGTGCAAGGCAGCCACTTGTGCCTCGGTGCACACGTATACTAAGTTTTACAAAGTGGATATTTCAGCATCGCGGATGCTGCTTTTGGCCGCAAAGTTTTGCAGGCGGCGGTGTAGGCGCGGCTGGCGCCTCCTGAGAGGAATTTGTTTGGTACAGTTTGTTGTTTACCCACCCCTCTTGACTGACACAGCTTTGGGACATCCCCACTTGTCAATGAAGGGCTGCGTCTGTCAGTGAACGTAAGAGAAAAAGGGATTTTATTAAAAATTAACCGTAAAATCCTTTTCTCTGAGTTTACTGACAGATGCAGCACCCACCCCTCTGTGTTGCGTTTGTACGGCTTGTTACGAACTGATATGCTATGCAGAGCAGGGGGGTTATATGGGAGAGAGAGGACGGCCCCTGGGAGGGGTCAGCTTGCTTTCTTTCTATTTGCCTAGTCAACTCCTGGTAGGATGTGCATATAACCCCACTTGTCAATGAAGGGCTGCGTCTGTCAGTGAACTCAGAGAAAAGGATTTTACGTTAAGTTTTAATAAAATCCCTTTTTTCATGGCTTCTGGACAGTGGTATGGATGTCTGTGACATCTCCATGGATCAGTGTTGGGTGCTGCTTAATGGACTCTGGCCTCTCTGTATAGAATGTGCAACTGCGGAAGATGAGGAAGAGGAGCCGGCGCCATCTTGCCCACGCAGCCTCTGTGGCTGTGTGAACTAAGCTGTTTGTTTTTGAGGACAATGCTCCTCGTTACGTTTCTGCGACATGTAGCAGGCAGTAAGGGAAGCCAAGCCGCTGTGGATTGATGAGTGTCGGATGCCCAATGCAGCTGCGACCTGCTGATTATCCCCACTAAGCACTGGAGCCTCGGGTCTAAGCCACCATCTCGGCTAAGGTCAAACCAAGCCCCAACTCAAGCCTCTTCTGAGAGATTAATTATTTGTGTGAGTCTGGGTTGAGAGTCTGCAGTTTATAAAGATGCTCCAAGTCTCTGGAAAATGAGTACATCGCCTGCCACCTTTATCAAAAGCCGCTGCTAAATGGATTAGTCCACAGTACGGATTTATACAAAGCCCAGAAAGTGGAGATAGAAATATCAGGAATATAATAAGGTTGGAAATATTCCTAAATGATCTGAGAGGTTTCTTGGTGGGTGACCAAGTCCGAAAGAAGGGAATCGCTCAACTGCTAGGAAAATGGGTTATCAAACAACTCTATAACCTTAGTTGAAAACAGAAAAATTTGGTGATCTGACCAGGGGCATGGATAGATATGCGCTTTGGTAAGGTAGGTAATCTAATCTGGCAAACGTTCTATGGGGATTGGAAGAAACGTATACTCCTTGGCTCCAACGTTATGAGCATGCAGGAATCCACCAATGTTGCAGTGCAAAGGAGTCTAGCGAGTGATTTGAGCAATTACATTAGAGGAGGTAGTATAAGAGCTTCTATCCAAGGATGGATTAGCCACTGAATAAAAACCACCTTCTAAAAATATGAGAGGAAAAATAACGATCTAAAATGTGAAAAAAAAAACAGTAAAAAAATGAGGCTTGGGAGTCGTGAGGGGCATAAAGATTAGCAAAGGTCACTTCACGATCAGCGATCAACCCCTTTAACAACAATAAGATATCTAGTTTCCGGGTCATGGTAAATGTGTCAAATTTTAAAAGCAATAGACTGATTAAAAAAAGATGATACTAAGCAAAAAAGGGGCATATACGCAACACCCAGCGCTATGGTACTATGAATGACTTTAAATTCATAAATCAATTGATTTGTCAAGGCAGCAGCCAATCAAAAAATAATTATACATCTACATACATATGAGTAAAAAGACTCAAAAGCTCTTTGGTTGTTAATATACACAGTAGCGCACGCCACCACACAATAGAAGTGTGGCTGACTTTTTAAATCATTCCCATATGATCACACAGAGTGATGATGGTAGATGAAAATGACAAAACGTGTACCTAAACACCAGGCTCTACACATCTTGGATCATTCTCCCCTAAGGGTATGAACGCACCGGACTGATGATAATAAACAGCCTTAAACCAGTTCCAAAAAATCATCCGATTACTCCAGATTGTGCCTCCTCAATCCATCACTCCAAGGGCGGCCACACATATGGGAGAAAAGTACTCCACATAGAATAATTCAGTTTAAAATTATTTATTAGTCAAAGACTGCCCCCCTTGTGACCACACTTATAAGAATTAAATTTGAAACACTCATAAATAAAAGCCTGCTCTGTCACTGGTCAGATGGAGGTGCCGTCATCCTTCTCCTGCATCCACTGCTCAGAAGAGGTTAGGGCTGTGTTAGGAAAAGGAACCATTTCTGGCTAAATTCTGTAGTTTCCGCGGTGGTGCGCGCTCCCGTGCGCGCCCGCGTGCGCGCGCGCTCCCGTGCGCGCACACGCGCCGGAAACGCCGCCAAATGGGCCTATTTAAGCCTGGAGACTTCTGAGAACAAGTGCTGCTCGCTCTACAGCGTTCCCGACCTGTAAGCCTCGGCTCTGATACCTGTTCCCGTGTTGTTCTGCCTCCTGTTGACCCGGCTTGTCCTGACCTGCTGTCTGCTACCTGCACCGACCCCGGCTACCCACGACCATCCGATTGTCTGCTCCCTTGTACCTCTGCTGCCCGCCCGTTAACGAACCTTTCTTGGACTTTGACTACTCTTTTGCCTGATCCTTTGTACCTTCCTGCCTGCCTGTTGCCGACCCAGCCTGAACGACCATCCTTCTACCTGCACGTCTCCTGGAGCATCGCTATGTCACCGGTGACCCTCCAGCCCTCGTGCCATCCCGCACTCTTGGGCCTCTGTCTCCACTACCAGGGGTCCTTGAATCGGGTGCGCAAGAGCGGTTGTTCCCTGCACAAGACAGACTCCACCGTCAGGTACGTGACAGGCTGCTTCACTCGGCTCCTGACAGTCCTCGCATCCAGACGCCACTAGTTCATTCGCTGACGCGTTTCCTCATTCCAACTTCCACTGAGGTCGTGACCCAACTGCACAGTGTTCTGGACTAATATAAACACTAACCAGGGAGGATACAGCCTCACTGCGATTGCACACTCTTGGCATTACACAGATCACAGGGAGTTGGCTCCATCCCTTTACTCAAGTGAATTGAGATCATTAACTCCTACAACTCACTGGTTTACACACCCAGATATTACCTGGTAAAGGTTGTTTGTGTTTATCTCTAGCGAGACACCACATCAATCTGACCCCAATAAACTTGCATATTCCAGGGGTCTTGGGCTGAGCCCCTGAGATTGGTCTTATTCCCTGGGCGAGAGGCCCTACCCCTCATTCCCAACCTCAGTTTCTTTTCTCCCTTACATGGGACGTTTGACTCCTTCTTTTTACTTTTCACAATTGTCTCTTCCAATCCCTTTTCTCTTTCCCTTTTACAATTTCTTTCCCCCTGTTATCTGGGCTCGTTCTGGGTGAAGTTCTCTTCCAGACCACCAATAACCTGTCATGCACTAACCCAGTCTTATTGTTCCCACTCTGGGTCCAGCTGGCCACCAAGAGGCCCGCTTCCCGGTATATTGAATTATTTTGTTAAAATGTAGTTGCACAGTGGTAAGAAGATGAATTTATGTGTATGGTCTTTCATATCGCTACTCAATCTGTCATACATACTGTACCTGGTTAGCTGTAGTACATTTGCATACTAGATTTGTTTATCTGACCATTCATATTGTGTTCTAATAGGTCCTGTTGTCTTTAACTGAGATATTTCTATTATTTATGCTATATGTTGCTTATGCTCCATTCTTTCATGTCTTTGTTCAACTTTAAATCGCAACTCTTGTAAAATAAAGGAATTACAAAAAAAAAAGACGTAGACTCAAAGGAAGAAGCAGAGCCCTCCCTGGACAGATTATTTTAGTATATTGACCTTTGGATTTTGAGAAGTCTGTTCTTAGGGTAAAGGTGAGGGAGTTTGTGTCAGTGTAGGCTCTCTAATAGGTAACCGGGTCGATGAGGCAGATGATGTGGCAGTGTGGGAGGCAGTCTCCCCTAAATGACATCAATAGAACAACCAAACATCGTGAAGCCATCTGTGCACAGCAGAAAATGTTTCATGGTCAGTGATTGACTTGATTCATTAAATTGCTGCCAATTTGAGATCTTAAGGACTAACTCCAGAATTATTGTGACTTTAAATAGTTTGATTGGATCAAGCTAGTCCAAGCAAACTATTTGCTTAACTAACAGATGCACCTGCTTTTTTGAGCTGCATAAACTGTGTGTATCATCAGGTACATACGGTATAACAGCGTTGTGTATCGGCTAGCGGTATGAGGACTACCCATCCTGCTTCCGAAATAAATTTGAGTTCACAGGAAGTCTTGTATTTTGACTAAATACATGGCTTGGTCTGTTTGGCTGAGTTAGAGAGCCAGACAAATGAGGTCATGATCTTGCCACCTCAGCCAATCAAAGGTAGTATTGTATTCATTGATGAAATACAAGACTTCCTGTGAGTGACTGAGCAGCACTCAGCCTGTCTTGATTTTGTTTATAGTTTTAGTTCTCACAGCAGGCACATGTTAGTGGTCTAGTTATAAAAAAAAATGTCTCAACAGTTGAGCAAGCATAACAACTAATGCCCATAATGTTTGTAATATGTGCGTAATAGTTTTCTTGTTGCCTTTCACAAGGTGTATGTAAGATCCCCCAACATCCGATCTTAATTTGACCATGTGAGTTAACATTTACCAATAGAGAAAACAACCTAACTTTATAGGCTAAAAACAATTTGATCAGCAGGGGAAATAATACAAGGAACACTCCTGCACTGTGTAGAGTGGTGGCCCTCCAGCTGTTTCGGAACTACAAACCCCATCATGCTTCTCTCTTTGGGAGTCATGCTTGTAACTGTCAGCTTTGTCATGCCTCATGGGACTTGTAGTTCTGCAACAACTGGAGGGCCACTGGTTAAGCACCCATGGTGTAGAGTTTATGGGGACGCTGTTACTTATACATAAGGTTTGTAATATTGTCTATTTGTTACACTTGCATGAATGTTGAGGCATTTCCAAACAAAATAAATTTATACATCTCTTAGTGAATCAAATAGTGTGTTTGGATCAGCAAGACTGTTATAGAAAATATGAATTACCTGCTGAGTGAAAAAAAAATGCAGACTATTCATGCGCAATTTTGCCTGTCAAAAAATTAAAAATAAAAAAAACAAAATATGATGATGTAAATCATTTCAATTATATACAAAACTAAAATGGTTGCGAGCACACGCACAAATGCATTGAATTTTACCTTTTACCTTTTTTGCTTCATCTTAATGTTATGAGGAACAAGTCTGAATATTATGATTCACTGGTTTAATTTGTGCATTTTTTTAAATATTTCTCTTATGATACACTGATTATTTGAAGCATACTGAAGTATTTTGCATTTCCCTTTCAGATTGTCTTTGGGTCAATTGTCATCCTTATGCTTTGGCTTCCTATTCGTGTTATAAAGCAATTGCTGCCTACATTTTTACCTTATAATGTGATGCTGTACAGGTGAGCATATTTAGTATTTGTCTTGGTAAATGTAATTAATACTCTTAAAAGCAGAACAAAACCCATTTATTTAAAGTTGTTGTATACCTAAAACAAGAAATATATCAACAAAACATATCCCTCTATAATGTGTACTTGTTTCAATCCAGAGCACTAAGTGCCATTTCTGTCTGCTGCCTCATTCCTCTGCTATCTGCAGGAGTCGCTTCTGATAAGTTTTCCTGACATCAAGAGGTGAAAAGTTGTCAGGGGAGGGAGCTCCAGCACACAGCATGTAATTGGCAGCCTCAGCTCTGTTCCTGTGTGACGGGGGCTGTGTTCTTTCCCTCCAGTCAGCTGTCAATGAGCTCTGCAGATTGTAACTTCAGATCCCCTCGCCTTGCTTTTCAGAGCTGAGAGATCCTGTGTACATTTGAATGAACTTACAGAATTGATAGCTACAGATAAACAGATACAACTTATGCAGGGGGATTTGTTTAACCACTTCAATACCGGGCACTTAAATCCCCTTCCTTCTCGGACCAATTTTCAGCTTTCATCGCTGTTGCAGTTTGAATGACCATTACGCCGTCATGCAACACTGTACCCATATGAAATTTTTATCATTTTTTTCATACTAATAGAGCTTTCTTTTGGTGGTATTTAATCACCTCTGTGTTTTTATTTTTTATTTTTTGCGCTACAAATTAAAGAAGACTAAAAATTTTCAAAAACAATGCATTTTTCTTTGTTTCTGTTATAAAATTTTGCAAAGAAGTAATTTCTCTTCATAAATTTTGACCAAAAATGATACTGCTACATTTCTTTGGTAAAAGTAACCCAAATCAGGGTTTATTTGGTGTTGGCGGACAGACAGATGTTTTGTGCACTGTGACAGATGTGACGGGGACATACAGATGTTTTGGGGACTGTGGCAGATGTGATGGGGACAGACAGATGTTTTGTGTATGGGGACAGATGGATGTTTTGGGGACTGACAGATGTGATGGGGGACATACAGTTTTTTTTATGAGGACACTGATGTGTATGGGGACAGGGGTATCAGTGGTGCTTGGTGCACTGTGTGGGGGGCGATCTGTAAGAGCTCTCTGCATGAAATCATTTTCATACAGAGAGCTGTCACATAGCTGCAGCTTCCCCCCTCCCCCCCCCCGCACTGAGGGGGAGAACTGACACAGAGACACATGTCTCTGTTTACATTGTGACGGCCGTGATTGGACACAGCCGTCACATGATTGGGAGGGCCAATCACGGCACCCATATCCCGATCTGTGCTCGGCTGGATCCTGTGATCATAATGAAAACGGGATCGAGCTGCAGCGTGCCACGTGGTCAGGCTGAGAGCAACCGTTCTGGAGGACGTACATGAACGTCCACTCAGAACGGCGTGGCTCCCACCCGGCCGTGTATGTACATTGGCTGGGTGGGAGGTGATTAATCTCTATGTATCATCTAAGGCTAGTTACTGCAATGGGTATATATAAGGGTTTATAACCACAACATTTATATCCACGGCATGCCATGAATGCGAACTGTCACATTTGCTTGTGCTCTCGACCGTACTGTCAAAGCATCAAAAGGCTGGTGTCTTAACCGAAAACTTGTGCAGCACCATAGCAACTGCAGATCAAATCGAGGCTAACATGGCAGCTTCTTTGGCTCTAACCAATAAGAGGCTTTATTTCCACTTAATAGAGTATATAAACCTTAACAATTAACCTCTCTAATTGGTCCTATTTTGTCAAAGCGGTTGTATGCTCTCAAAAAAAAACCTGTAAGGCAAAGGCATAATGCGCTAGTATGTACTGCATACTAGTTCATTATGAAATACCTCAGAACGAAGATTGGGCAGGGGCCGCTCTGTCCCCACAGAGGGAGCGGACATCTTCCCTCGGGGGTCCCTTCCGGGTTTGCGGCTCCGGCACTGTGAGTGGCCGGAGCCACCATGTGCGCGGGAGCTTTTTTTTTTTTTCCGGCAAGGTCCAGCGATATATGCTAGGCCTTTGCTGGTACATCACTGCGCATGCGCCGCTGATGTCAGCGGCTGCATACAAGTGGAATATCTCCTAATCCATACAGGTTTAGGAGATATTCATTTTACCTACAGGTAAGCCTTTATTATAGGCTTACTTGTAGGTAAAAATTAGTTTTGGGGGTATACAACCGCTTTAAATATACATTTTGAAAGTGATTTGTTAAAGCAGTATTCAACTAAAAGCAAACATTTATTATATTGCAGCTTGACAATTCTTAGATGTGATGGCAATATTAGCTTCTTTTTTTAGGCTTTCTTTTTTGTTGTTTCTGCTCCGTTCCTCTGGTGATCCAGCCAGCAAGTAAGTTGTATTTCAAAAGCACAAGCTCTCCAGCAGAATGTATCCATTTATATGGGTGACAACAATCTATTCACCACTGGCAGCGGTGATTAAAATGATCAGATTTTATTTATTCATGTAAAACCTTTATCCCAAATGAAAAAAAAAACTGTACGTCGGAGACGTTATAAGCACTACTTCCGGAATACACTGTTCATTCCCCGCAGACACCATAACGAGGCTTGGTACACACGCGATTGAGGGTGGGAGCCGGGTAACCAGCGCCATTTATCGGATCCGTTTGTATACTGCCATACACCAAGTGCCAGGGTCTCTGGCACTGGTAAATGTGAGTTTTTATTCTACTTTTTATACATCACACATTTTTTAATAAACATTACTACGCTATGAGATATCCCTCTATGGTCTCCTTTGGAGTCCGTGAGACATCCAGATCGGTGGAGAGGATTGGAGAGTCTATGGTATCCAACAAATAACAAACCCGCATACTGACCACCCATAAAAAGGGGTCATGATGGTCTGGTGAGTTGCCACCTATATTTGTGTGGAAGAGCACTGGTGCAATTTTCACACTCACAAAAGAAAGGACTCATGTGGTGTTGGGAAACATTAGTGGACTTTGGTTCATCATATGTTGCACAAATAGCCTATGTTGATTATATGTTAGTGATCAGTATATTGTAGATTTATTTTGATTGGTTGTTTTATTTTGGTTTATGCATGAAGCCAGGTGGGAAAGCTTGCAGGTTAAAATTCCCATTGGCAATTTCAGCCTAGTCAGTGCCATCACCTTTGTTTTTGTTTTATGGTTTGCATTAGTGATTTACACTATTAAAGGGGCAGCGACACAAATAGGCACCTTACCTTTTCTAGGGGGGCCATTCCTTATGGTTCAATATAAAAAAAAAAAACTGTTGTAACTGATTATAATGTGTGAGCTGGAGTTTGGCTTCAATTTGTTATTGTATTCAAATATGCTAATATAAACCCGATTCCTAAGAAAGTTGGGATGCTGTGTAAAATCTACATAACAGAATGCAACAACTTTCAAATCTCATAAATCCATATTGTATTCACAATAGAAAATATATAAAAAAAAATAAGGTAACTTTGAAATTGATGGCAGCAACATGTCTCAAAAAAGTTGGGACAGGGCCATGTTTACCACAGTGAAGCATCCCACCTCTGTAAACATCTGTGAATTGAGGAGACCAGTTGCTGGAGTTTTGGGATAGAAATGCTGTCCCATTCTTGCCTGGTATAGGATTCTAACAGTACAACAGTCCTGAGGGGGGATGAGCTCCCAGTTGACTCGAACATCGGGTTTTCCCGAACATTATGAGGCATTCGCGGCAACTTTGCACGCCCCATAATGCATTCAAATGGCGGCGGAATGCTGCCCACTGATTGCTAACTAGATAGATAGTATAGGTGTATATATATATATATACATACATACAGTCTAATGTGTGTGTATGTATGTATGTATATATGTGTGTATATATATATATATATATATAT
Source organism: Glandirana rugosa (assembly GCA_018402905.1). Taxonomy (NCBI): domain Eukaryota; kingdom Metazoa; phylum Chordata; class Amphibia; order Anura; family Ranidae; genus Glandirana; species Glandirana rugosa. The sequence continues at coordinate 41,294 of BLSH010007149.1, forward strand.
ATATATATATATATATATATATATGTGTGTATATATATATATATGTGTGTGTGTGTGATCTGACACATATATATATATATATATATATATATATATATATATATATATATATATATATATATATATATATACTGACAAAGTGTTTTCAGACGAAACGTATGTCAGTGAAGGATGCGCTAATGACACCACCCCAAGATCCGGTCTGATCCGACATGATCGGCTGTTGTGATCGGTCCTGTGTGTGTCGGCCGGCATATTTACAACACTGCTATTCTCACTTGTGCAATGTAAGTGCAAAATTTTTATTCTTAATAAATACATATAGCTAAACAGGATTACACTGTTGGGACTCTTTTTTACATTCTTTGGGTATCCACTGTCGAATGGTCCTGTGTATTGCGAGCCCCTGATTGAAACCACAATGGTGTCAGAAGATTCTCTATCCCCTAAGGGGACCCTGGCAGGGTGAACAGCCTAGTGCGGTCTAACTAGCTGCATCTGGTGAGCATATAAGCTATCTGGTGAAGGATTTACATTGCTGTATAAACACATTGGTGCCTTCTCTCCCTATCCCATGCCTGATGGGACACTATATCTACTAAAGACTTTTTCTTATTTTTCTCATAAAGACTATTAATTCTCATTTATACAGCTGCTTAACATATGAATGATTCAGAGATATTTATCACAAATCTCTAAGAACATTATATTGTGCAAATGTGTGTGATATATATAAAATATGTGTATATTTTTTTTCAGTACCAGCTAAATACTGTGCAAGTCATATAAGTGCCAGTAGGGGTTTTAATCCATTCCCGTCACAGCGAATTGGATTTAGTGCAGCTCATGCTTATATATGTGTATCTCTCTCTCTCGGTTGTGAGATAGGGCTGCAGCTTACCCCTTCCTCACTTTTACATCAGTGTACACTTTACATACGGTATATAGTACACTTGACGTGGTGTATTAAAATATATACAGTCTGGTATATACACACACTCAGCGTATTGAGTGTGCACTATATATCTACATACGGTATATAGTACACTTGATGTGGTGTATTAAAATATATATATATATATATATATATATATATATACACACACAGTATCTCACAAAAGTGAGTACACCCCTCACATTTTTATAAATATTTTATTATATCTTTTCATGTGACAACACTAAAGAAATTACATTTTGCTACAACACACAGCCATTAATGTGTAAACCACTGGCAACAAAAGTAAGTACACCCCAAAGTGAAAATGTCCAAATTGGGCTCAATTAGCCATTTTCCCTCCCCGGGGTCATCTGACTCATTAGTATTACAAGGTCTCGGGTGTGAATGAGGAGCAGGTGTGTTAGATTTGGTGTTATCTCTCTCACTCTCTCATACTGGTCACTGGAAGTTCAACATGGCACCTCATGGCAAAGAACTCTCTGTGGATCTGAAAAAAAGAATTGTTGCTCTACTTAAAGAGGGCCTAGGCTATAAGAAGATTGCCAAGACCATAAAAACTGAGCTGCAGCAAAGGTGGCCAAGACCATACAGTTGTTTAACAGGACAGGTTCCACTCAGAACAGGCCTCACCATGGTTGACCAAAGAAGCTGAGTGCACGTGCTCAGCATCATATCCAGAGGTTGTCTTTGGGAAATAGACGTATGAGGCCTGCCAGCATTGCTGCAGAGGTGGGGGGTCAGCCTGTCAGTGCTCAGACCATACGCCGCACAGTGCATCAAATAGGTCTGCATGGCTGTCATCCCAGAAGGAAGCCTCTTCTAAAGATGGTGCACAAGGAAGCCTGCAAACAGTTTGGTGAAGACAAGCAGACTAAGGACATGGATTACTGGAACCATGACCTGTGGTCTGATGAGACCAAGATTAACCTATTTGGTTCATATGGTGTCAAGTGCGTGTAGCGGTAACCAGGTGAGGAGTTCAAAGACAAGTGTGTTTTGCCTACAGTCAAGCATGGTGGTGGGCATGTCATGGTTTGCGGCTGCATGAGTGCTGCCGGCACTGGGGAGCTACAATTCATTGAGGGAACCATGAATGCCAACATGTACTGTGACATACTGAAGCAGGGCATGATCCTCGCCCTTCGGAGACTGGGTCGGAGGGCAGTATTCCAACATAATGACCGCAAACACCTCGAAGACAACAAATCCCTTGCTAATGAAGTTGAGGGTAAAGGTGATGGACTGGCCAAGCATGTCTCCAGACCTAAACCCTATTGAGCACCTGTGGGGCATCCTCAAACGGAAGCTGGAAGAGCGCAAGGTCTCTAACATCCACCAGCTCCGTGATGTCGTCATGGAGGAGTGGAAGAGGACTCCAGTGGCAACCTGTGAAGCTCTGGTGAACTCCATGCCCTAGAGCACATGTGTCAAACACAAGGCCCGCGGGCCGAATCCGGCCCTTCAGGCCATTTTATGTGGCCCTCGCACCTCTCAGAGCTGCAGTAGAGCTCCAGTCCTCCTACAGACCCTGCACTTTCTGCTTTCCAGTTCCACCCCCAGCTTCTTCCCAGCAGCAACACAAGGTAAGGGGGTGCACTTTGATGCAAGGGACATCTAATGTAAGGGGGGTGGGATACTCTGGACATCCAGTATTACAGATACAACCGGCCCTTTGAGGGCAATCATAATGCTGACGCGGCCCTCAATGAAGTTGAGTTTGACACCCCTGCCCTAGAGGGTTAAGGCAGTGGTGGAAAATAATGGTGGCCACACAAAATATTGACACTTTGGGGTCAATTTGGACATTTTCACTTAGGGGTGTACTCACTTTTGTTGCCAGCAGTTTAGACATGAATGGCTGTGCGTTGAGTTATTTTGAGGGGACAGCAAATTTACACTGTTATACAAGCTGTACTCTCACTACTTTACATTGTAGAAAAGTGTCATTTCTTCAGTGTTATCACATGAAAAGATATAATAAAATATTTACAAAAATGTGAGGGGGTGTACTCACTTTTGTGAGATACTGTGTGTGTGTATATGTGTGTGTGTGTGTGTGTATATATATATATATATATATATATATACACACAGCGTATTGAGTGTGCACTATGTATCTGTACACATATAGTACACTTGTGGTGTCTTAAAATATATACAGTTTTTAACCCCTTAACCCCCGGAGCCCTTTTTTACATTTGTTTACAATTTAAAATCAGTTTTTATGATTGAAAAAAATATATATAATGTTTGGGGGTTCTAAGTAATTCTCTAACACCCTAGAGAATAAAATGGCGATTGTTGCAATACTTTTTGTCACACGGTATTTGCGCAGCTGTCTTTCAAGCGCTTTTTTTTTTGGAAAAAAAATAATTTAGCCCAATTTTTTGTAGATTGTGAAAGAGGATGTTACGCCGAGTAAATAGATACCATACATGTTATAGTTGAAAATTGCGCACACTCGTGGAATGGCGACAAACTCCGGTACTTAAAAATCTCCATAGGTGGAGTGCGCATGTGCAGGAGCTCCGGGATGGACATGTGAACCGGGAGCCCTGCACCACCTCAGCCTCACAGCGCCAGCAGCACCTAAAACAGCCACCCAGTACCACCAGGGACAGGACAACCGCCCCCCCCCCACACCCGGCAGCAATCCCGGATGACAGACTCGGGCCAGGCGCGACTTAAGGCGGCAATTTGCCACTACAGCCGGCGGGGGGTGTACCAAGATAGCTGCCAAGGCCTCCACGCCACATGCGGCCAGCACAGAGGGAACGGCAGACTCCAGGCAGGTACTGTCCCCAGCGGTTCTCACTTATATCCCCTCCACTCATGGGGGCAACCAGCACCTACCAGCCTCCCCACCAGTACCTTCCACTGAATCCCTCATAGGCCTCTCTATGGAGGATCTGGCCTTCTCCCCACTGGGGCCTGGTCCAGCACGTCCCCCAGAGACTGCCTCCCCCAGCTACCCACCCCAGGACCCCTGCCTTCAAATGCAGGACCTTTTCCTGAAATTTTCCTCCCTCCTGGAGAGAGCACTAGCTAATACTGCAGCCAAAATAACTGGGGACATGAAATCTGACTTCCTAAACTTGGGAACAATAATGGAGGCAATTGAAAATAAGTTGGACATGACGGTCGCTAGAACAAATCAGAATTTGGACCACATTCAAGTCCTCCAAGACCAACTTGAGACAGCCCTTGCAAGGATCAATTTGGAAAATCGATCCCGCAGATACAACTTCAGGGTCAGGGGCCTGCCCGAATCCATCACTGACACCCATACCGCAGTCCAAGACCTAATCAGGGACCTGATTTCTAATGTGCCCCAACACTGGCTGGAATTGGACAGAGCTCACAGGGCCCTTGGCCCCCCAAGAAAAGATGGCTCTCCTAGGGACATCGTCGTGAAGCCCCACTATTTCTCCATAAGAGAGGAGGTCATACGCCAATCACGACATAACCCCCAGCTAAAATGCAGGGGCCACCAAATACAAGTTTTCACAGACCTTTCTCCAACCACCATCCAACGGAGAAGAGCCCTCAAACCCCTCCTAACAGTTCTCACACAAAAAGACATTAAATACTGGTGGGCTTTCCCATTTGCAGTAAAATTCTCACTGAAAGGACAAATGCATTCCTTCACAAACCTCCCGGACGGAGAGAAGATACTCCTCAACCTGAACCTGATCGCTCAGGAAACATCCATGGAGTTCTCGAATTCCTCCTCAGGCTCCTCCATGTGCCCTCCACCAGCAAGCCTGCTTACGTCAACGTGGAACACCGCAAGGTCCAAGAAAGTGAAAGAAAGACCACCCTAGAAGCTCACTCCAGGACAATTCTGGCCCGTAGGCCTTTCCTCTTCCCCATCCTTTGGAGGCAAAATTCCCCGAGTGGAGAGCTGCCGGCTCTGTCTAGACAACAGTTGTACTTGTTGTGTTAAGGTTTAAGTGATGTTTAATTTGCTTCATATGCATGGGTTGGCCTGCGGCCCCGTCCCTCAATTGTAGCCCCCTGAGGGGGGAGAGGGGTGCTGGCTCCCCCATGTAAGTTCAGACCCTCTAGAACAATGCCGGGGTTGGGCCCCCTCCCCACAAAGGGGGGGGGGGGGAGCGGGCAAAACCCCGAGATTGGTCCTGGGACACTTAGTCCTATGTTAGTCCCAATAAGCTGTTATTATGTTTTACATTGTACCTATTGGGCGCCGGGGCGTGAGGTGGCCCCTATGTGCCTCCACCTACCTCGTCGCGAGTTTCTCACCACTGTGGCTAGGTAGCCGACCCCCCCGGGGGCAGGCAAAATAGTTTTTTGGGGACTGGCTGGAGTTTCACAGCCAGATCTCTTTGGTCTCCGTGATGACAATCCTCTTTCCTTGTTTCTGAAAATGTTTTTTTCATGCCATTTCTCGTTTTCCTCTCTTTTTCTACAAGCCATTCCTCAGAAGAAGGACCATGCCTCCTTCGCTTTCCACATATGGGACGTAAGACCTGAATCCACATCAGGGTAAGTGACGATTTAAATGCTAGCATTCCACCCCTAGTCCACCATGGCAAACCGGAAACCCACACCAAACCTCTTAAAAATAGCCACCCATAATGTGCGGGGTTTAAACTCCCCAGTCAAAAGGAGAAAAGTATTTGAAAACTACCGCACCCTAAAATTAGACATGATTTTGCTCCAGGAGATCCGCTTCCCGGCCCGGTACAGTCCCAGTTTCCTCCACTCTCATTTCCTCACTTTCTACCTCACCAACGCTGAGGAAAAAAACGGGGGTTGCCATCCTTTTCTCAAAACATACCAATTTTTCCTACCTGTCCTATTTCAAGGACCCTAAGGGCAGATGCATCCTGGTTAAGGGCACCATAGAGGGATGCTTGTACTCGATTGTGTCCTACTATGCTCCAAACAAAGGGCAAGTTATTTTCTTCCACTCCCTTTTCAAAGCCCTGACTTCCCTCCTCGAAGGGGAAATAAAAAACCTCAAGAAAGGTTCAGCCCCAGGCCCGGACTGATTCTCGATTATGTACTATAAGACCTGTAAGGAAACGTTGGCCCCCACATGGCCAACTTCTTTAACTCTAAGGTCTCAGGAGCCCCACCAGACCCCCAACTCAACACGGCCTTCGTAACTTTCATCCCGAAACCAGACAAAAATCTGGAGGAGGTGGGGAATTATAGACCTATATCCCTCATCAATAACTATATTAAAATCATGACCAAGATCCTAAGCAACAGATTAGCAACCTTTATTGGGCATTACATGCATAAGGATCAGGTAGGTTTTATGTCCGGCAGGCAGGGACCGGACCAAATCAGAAGAGCTATAGATATAATTTCCCTACTTCAATACAATTGGGACGGAGGCCCAAAACAAAAAGGAATGTCACTCTTGCTAGATTTACATAAAGCGTTTGACTCTGTGACTTGGCCTTAGATTTTCTCTCTCCTGCAATGCTGGGGCTTTGGGAATTGCTTCATAAGAATACTTCAGGCCCTTTATTCCTTCCCAACAGCTAGGATCCATCTCCAGGGGCTTTATTTGAATCCTATCCAGATTGCTAGTGGCACCAGGCAAGGATGCCCCCTCTCTCCCTTGATATTCGCGAAAGTGATCGAAACTTTAGCGATATGTTACAACACAAACATCCAGGGAATCTCATGTGGCCCCCAATTTCATAAATGCGGCCTGTTCGCAGACGACATCCTACTTTTTCTAACATCCAGAAACAACATCCCTCCCCAACTTATGTAATGTTTTAGACAAATTCACAAGATTCTCCGGCCTCCAGGTAAACTACTCGAAATCCCAAGCACTAAATATATCTTTACCTCGGGAAACGGCAGCAAGCTTACGAGATTTGTTTCAGTTTACCTGGAGCAAAAACACAATTCAATATCTTGGAATTAGCCTCCCCGCTAAAGTTGACCAAATTTACCCACTCAACTGTCCCCGATGTACAAGAGACTGGAGCTAGACCTCAAAACTTGGGCCAGAGGGGAACTATCCTGGCTGGGCAGGGTCCACTATGTCAAGATGACGCTTCTCCCCAAGATCCTTTACCTTTTTAGATCCCTCCCAATATCAATAAGAAAAGACCACTTGGCAACCTTCCAGAGCAAAATCGTAAAGTTCATCTGGGGGGGGGGTCCAGCTTTAGGTTTGCGAGGAAAATCTTATTTCAACCTAGAACGAAAGGGAGACTGGGGCTGCCTCATCTTATATGGTATCAGGTGGCCAGACTAGCGCGACTCTCAGCTATATATTTCAAAACCGAAAAGCCAGATTGGATACAGATAGAGAGACTAGCTGTCCCCACGCACACTTTAGATTTCCTCCTTTGGGTCCCCCCAGGGATCAACCAGCCATCCTCTCCCCCATCCTCTCACAATCCTTAGCCATCTGGGCTGGGTTGCACAACTCTCCTGCCTTGGTCTCGGGATGTCTCCCTCTGGCCCACATCTTTCACAACCCTAACTTTCCACTGGGGTTGGACTTTAAAGCCTTCCATTGGTGGCTGGATAAGGGACTGTACCACATAGGCCACTTCCTATCCCTTTCGGGACCCTTTTCCCTGAAGTACTGGATCAGCAAACTGGAGCTGCCCACCTCTGAACATTACAGGTTCAGACAAATTTCCCACTTCCTACAAAAAATTTGGAGTGACAATGCTAAATCGCGAGCAATAACTGCTTATGAACAATGGTGTGGACAAAAGGGGTGGTATCTCTATCATTTACCAGTCACTCGCCCTCCCTACTATTAAATCTCATTATATGCAGGCACGGGAGGAAGATTTCCAGCTAGCATGGGTTTGGAGAAATGGCATTTGGCATTTTTCAGATCCTACAAGGGCATAATAAATGTCCCCCTTATTGAGGCAAGTATTAAAATAATGACCAGTTGGTATTTGACCCCTTCGAAATTGGTGACCATGTTCCCCTCAGCCAACCCGTTATGCTTCAGAGGCTGCCAGATGAGGGGCACAATGTCCCACATATGTTGGTAATGCCCCAGGATCAGATCTTTTTGGAGTAGAATCTGAAGGATAATCGATAAAGTATCTAGTTACCAAATCCAGAGATCTCCAGCCATCACCCTTCTTAACGCAGACCTGCCCAAAATGCCTAAACACACCAGAAAATTAATTCACTTCATTCTTCTTGATGCTAAATTAACCATTGCTAAGGCCTGGAAGCAGCCGAAGGAGTCCTTTGCCGCTGCTAAACGCAAAATATCATGGATAATGACCCAGGAGAAATTATGTAGCTCTCTCACGGACACTACCCAGAAATTTGAAGCTACTTGGGAGCCCTGGGCGATTTATATGGGTTTACCCATTCTCCCAGGGCTCAGGGCTCCCAGCTGAATAATGAGCCAGCTTATTCCCGAGGTTTGGCTTTCTAGATCCCCTCTCCCTATCTCCTCTTTCTAGGGTCCCTCTCCTAGTCCTCTCTTGACAGTGGCCCTTCTCCCAATCCTCCTACTTCTCCTTCTCCCTTGATCTCAATTTATCACCAACCTTGGATATGGTACTCGAGTGTCCCCTATTGGGGTCCTCACTTCCTCCGCCTCCTCCCTGGTTCACCAAGAGAGGGTGAGGGTTGGGTCCCAGAGGCACAGACTTTAAGGGAGTGTTACCAAGTTGTTCTCCAGCACTGTACGATTATGTATTGATATCTGTTTCGTTTTGTTCTGTTATATCTCTTTATTATATGAGGCAATCACGCTTTGTATCATTGCTCCTGTCTCTTGAAAATAACAATCAAAATGTATTCAAAGTAAAAATCTCCATAGGAGACGCTTTAAAAAATTTTTAACAGTTACCAGGTTAGAGGTGCAGAGGATGTTTTTTGGTAGAATTATTGCTCACACTCTGGCGATCGCAGCGATACCTCACGTGTGGTTTGAACACCATTTTCATATTCGGGCGCGACTTACGTATGCGTTTTCTTTGCTGCACGAGCTTGCGGGGACAGCGGCGCTTTCATTTTTTTAAATTTATTTTATTTTTTCTTTTAACACAAATTCTGATCACTTTTATTGCGATCACAAGGAATGTAAACATCCCTTGTGATAGTAATATATGGTGACAGGTACTCTTTATGCAGGGATGGGGGGGGGGGTCTAAAAGACCCCTCCTTTACACTTAACAGTATTCAGATCACCAAAAACGGCGATTCTGAATACTGTCATTTTTTTAAAACCGGCGCCGTTAGCTGCCGAGTAAACCAGAAGTGATGTTGTAACGTTGCTTCTGGAAATGTACGAAGGAGTCCTGATCGAAGCTGATTCCGGCTTCCACAGGGACTCCACCCAGCCGACGGACATGCCGGATCAGAGCTCCGGTCTCCCGGTGGGACAGGAGGCCGGAGAAGAGTGGCGAATGGTGGCGGGAGGGGGGGATGTCCCCTCCCACTGCTTTGGATAATGACCGAGCGGCTCCCGAGCCAGATCGGCTGTTATCAAAAAGTAGCCGGCCGTTGCTGTAAAAAATGGTACCAGGGTATAGCATGTGATACTTCCACTTAAAGCAGCCACAGTTTATAAACAGCGATTTGCGTTAAGTGGTTACACTAATTTACAACAGCAGGGCCCGTTCTTGTAGAGGTTCTTAAAGTAGTTGAGCCAGATGTCGCCATTTTGAATGTGGAGGTTGTTTTTCCTGGGTGCTGCGCCGATAGTCTTCCATGTTTCCCCGAAAGAATTTACCTGAAGTGCAGGATGTCATGAGCTCTCTTTAGGTCGGTGTTGTCCGGGTCTCTGTGTTTGTTATTGGAGACTGTCCGTAAGGTGTTCCTTAATGCTTTGCATTCTTTGTCAAGCCATTTATTGGATTGAATGTCCTGTCCTCTGTCCTCTGCACCCCACTGTAGTGTCCTCTGTCCCCTGCACCCTACCCTAGTGTCCCGTCCCCTGCACCCCACTGTAGTGTCCCCTTTACCCCACCCACCGCAGTGTCCTCTGTCCCCTGCACCCCACCCCACCATAGTGTCCTCCATCCCCTGCAGTATCCTCTGTCCCCTGCACCTCACCCCACCAGTGTGTCCCTTGCACCCCACCACAGTGTCCCCTGCACCCCACCCCACTACAGTGTCCTCTGTCCCCTGCACTCCACCATAGTGTTCTCTGTCCCCTGTACTACACAACACAAACACATGCTGTGTAGCTAATCTCTTACCTTGCACAGGTGTACAGCAAGCAAAACATCAGAGATCGACATTGCAGGTCTGGATGGGGACTGGAACTACCGAAGTTAACTTTGCACATTAACAGGCAGGTGATTGGTTGCTAGGATTGCCCGGCAACCAATCACCTGCTTTTTAATATAAACAGTTGACTTCAGCGGTTCCCACCCCATCCAGCCCTGTGATACTAGCTGCTTGCAGCTGTCCAATGAAGAGGACAGTGACGAAAATGTCCACGGACCAGGTGCCCGTGTTCCGCGGTGGCGGGCCGGGTGCCGACCCCTTCCCTAGAGACTCGGAACTATGGGCCCCTGATTCGGGGCTCTAGCCTCAATAGCCACCCCCTAGCAACGCCTCTGATTTGTGTCATTCTCAAAACTTTTGCCCATGGCTGTATACTCAAATGTAAACATTGTACTTTCAAAGGATTACTGTAAAAAGGAATTAAAGGGACAATTACAAGGAGAGACATTTGAAAAACTATTACGTAAACCAACTGTAAAATGTAAGAAAATTTTAAGAAAAATCTTGCAAATCTGGGGAAGATGATTAGATTATTGCCTCACTCATAACTATTTTTGGTATGACCATTACTACTGTAAGCAAATTAAAGGAGTTGCAATGCGCACTCAGTTTGCACCCAGTTTAGTGAACCTGTCAGGAATAGTCCCTCCAGCAGGTGGCGCTGCGGCTCGGGGATTCTTTGGCTGCAATACCAGTATCCACCAGCGAGTGTCCCCCAGCAATCAGAGGCCCATGAGTCACCACCTGATGCTCGTTACAGGAAGGATATTTAAACCCTGACTGCCATATGCATGATGCCTTGGTGTTTTGTATCCATGTGCCTCTGAATCCTGTAGCCTGCAACCCGGAAATCCTGAATCCTGTATCCTGTATCCGCTCTGGGACCCCTGTCTGCAGCCTGATTTTCCCCCCGTGTTCTCCAGCATCTGCTCCCTGTGCCTGTCCTGTCCTGCTCCCTGCCCCCCCCTGGCCTGGCTTCGTTTACGGTTTGGACATTCCCCTTTACCTATTTAGGCAGTTTACTACTTTTTGTTATTTAGTCACTTTTCACGGTTTGTTATATTGGATGTGCGTTTTGTTCACCATTTACCTTTCTTTTAATAAATCACTTTATTCACCTTACGCGGTGTCTGGTATTCTCTGTGCAGTTCACACATTTCTGGTCACACCAGTAGCTGACAGAACCTTTTCATGTCTTATTGGGAAGAAGAAGCAATATATTTGAATTTACCTGCCCAATTGAAGCTATACAAGCGGTTCATTGATATTATATGGAAATGAGATGAAAGTAGCTCAGAGAACTTTCTAGAAAATCTTAATGTCAATGAAAAGAATATTTGTCTAAGCCAGGGGTTTGATTGGAAAAAAAAAAACTTTGGACCTTGAAATCCATGTAGAAAAAGAAAAGATCAACACAAAGACCTTCTTTAAGACGGTTGATAGAAATGCATACATTTCTTTAGATAGCTGCCACCATAAACAATGGTTGACCAATTTCCCAAAAGGGCAACTTATTTGTTTGAGGGGAAATTGCACATACAAGAGACATTCTGAGGATCAGGCTGCACTAATGGGGAAACATTTTATCCAAAAAGGGTATGAGACCCCTTCATTGAAGAAAAAATAAAAGAAATGGGTGACTTGGATCGTAAAGGATTGATAAAAGATAAAGAAAAATGTGATGATCATGGAAATAAATTCTCAATTATTTTGGATTACATTATCCATCACAGGAAGGTCGAAGAAAATCTTCAAAGAGCACTGGCCTATACGAAGATTGAACAAGCACCTTAAGGGCTTCCTGCCTAAACATCTGAAGTGTACATATAGGAAAGCTCCAACTTTAAGAAATAGGAGTACTAGAAATATAGTAGATCCCACCCCCAAGAACAACAGTTTGCTGGCCTGTGAACAAAATGGCTTGTACCCCTGTAGAAGATGCTATGTGTGCATAGAAACTAAAGGGATTAATCAAAAGATAGAGAACTTTGCATCCTCTGCAACAGAGAAGCATTCTGAAATTAAATATTTAATTACATGTAGAACTGAAGGGGTTGTGTCAGGTCACCCGACGGCAGGTGACAGGTGGGCATTGCTGGGGTTTGGGGCACAACGCTAAGGTTGTGAACCCTTAGCTGATTGCTGCAAATAGAGCTTTGGGGGGTGCAGGAAAGCAGGTCTACTACAACACGGACACAGATTACATAGGGAGCTAGAGCAAGGGGGGCATTCTGTAAGGGCAATTATAATACCTTGTATGCATCATATTTTGCCTGCGCTAATAAGCGCACTTTTCAGCTCTTTTGCATAATGCATTTGAGTGCACTTGTGTTAAAGCAAGTAAGACAGACACAAATAGCTGTTCTCACATTGCAAGCTCGGGCAGCAGCCCTGCCTTTGAATGCTTGGTCTTTTAATTTATATCATTCAGACATGGACAACAAAAGAACTTAGTGGCTTCACAATCAGCCAATCAGCCAATCAGCCTCCAAGGCACAGTCACATGACATGAGCTCAATGCAAACCACCAACCAATCACACACTTGTTTATATTCAAACGATACAATAGAAGAGGCATGCATGCATGAGGATTGGCCAGCCTGTATGAGCAACAGCTGTCTCCAGATAACAATGGAAGCCATGTGGAAACATGGCCTCCATTGAAACCAATGCGCTATCTCACAGAGGCCCTCCAAGCAAAATGCCATGCATGCAAAACCGCGAACTGCCATTAAAAGGAATCACTATCAAATACAGCTCTATGAACTATACTCCATGGCAATTCTACTACTGTTCCATTAAAGGGTAAATTATGCACAAAGGAATATAGCTGTATATTTCTGTCACATTGATCAGATGCGACAGAAAGCTTACAGATCATTATCCTTACATAAAAGGCAATACTGATTCCATAACGCAAGTAAATCACCGCCAAGCAGATCAATCTGTACATAACACAGGGGCCCCCCGATTGACGGTAATACACCCACGCCACAGAATGTGCATTGCACCTCAAAGATCCGGACAGGCGTTTGCTCTAGCGTTAACCGCTCAGGGCGCCTGCTGGCCGGGATGATCGGGCGGGTAGCGTGTGGTTATCAAATAATGGAAGGTTTCCATTGTAAATGGCCTTTTTTCAATATCGGTTAAAGCCATATTTGCTGTACACAGCGAATATCGGTAAACCGACACTGGGAGACACTGTGACAATACAAAATAAACACATCCTAAATTTCTACAACAGATGCTATGTGTGCATAGAAACTAAAGGGATTCATTAAAAGATAGAGAACTTTACCTCCTCTGCAACAGAGAAGCATTATGAAATTAAATATTTAATTACATGTAGAACTGAAGGGGTTGTGTCAGGGCACCCAACGGCAGGTGACAGGTGGGCATTGCTGGGGTTTGGGGCACACCGCTAATGTTGTGAACCCTTAGCTGATTGCTGCAAATAGAGCTTTGTGGGGTGCAGGAAAGCAGGTCTACTGGAGCACTGACACAGATTACACAGGGAGTTAGAGCATAGGTTTCCTCAGGGTGCGGAGTCTAAGAGCCAGCAGGTTTTCACAAGAGCCTCTGATGGTGAGGCTGGACTTGGCTGCTACTGGCTCCAGGTTGTGGCCCCCATGGTCTCCCAGCTCATGCTTGTGGCTGGCTACAGGTGGATAGAGAGGCAACAGCAGTGCAGGACAACAAGGGTTAGTCAGTAGGATAGCCAAGGGTCAGGGCAACAAGCAGACATGAATAGACAGGAGAGCACACCAAGATTGGGGTAACAAGCAGACAGGAATGGTCATGAACAAGTCAAGGTCTGTAAACGGAATCAGATGAAGAGCACACGGCAGGAACCACACACAATATTGGTCAGCAGCGCTGGCTTGCACTGCCAGGTGTTATATAATGTTCCTAATTAGGGCCTGGGGTGGAGCCCTGCTGAGGGAAGGTTACTAAAGCACACAGGTGAGGGGTGCAGTCTCTAAGCTGAACACAAGCAGAGAGGTAAGCAGAGAGCCAAGACTTAAATGTTCCTGCAGATCTATGACATTACCCCCTTTTATGAGGAATCCCCCCTCCCCTGCTTGGGCCCAGGCTTGGAGGGAAACCTCAAATGAAACCTCCTCACAAGACGAGGTGCAAATACCTTCGATTAAGGGATCCACAACCTCTCCTCAGGATCCGTGGCAGGGAGAGGACGAGAGAACTTATTGAGAACTAAAGGCTTTAGAAAGGAAACATGAAAGGAGTTTGAGATTCTGAGGCTTTTAGGGATCTGAAGCTGAAAGCAAACCAGATTTGCCTTAGAAATTATGGTGTACGGACCAATGAATCTTGGAGCAAATTTCAGAGAAGGAACCTGGAGCTTGATGTTCCTGGTGGACAGACAGACCTCGTCTCCAAGCTTAGATAAGGCGGCAAATAGAATTGAATGATTGTTGAACAGTAGCCAAAGCTGGAATGTCCGGTAAACGGGTCATAGGAAGAGGAAGCTGAGGGTGTCTTCCATAAACTGTGAAAAAGGGTGTCTTCTGAGAACTGGTGTTAACATGATTATTGTGAGAGAATTCTGCCCATGGGAGTAGAGATGACCAATCATCATGATGAGCAGATTCTAAGGTTCAGAGAAAGACCTCTAACTCCTAATTGACCCTATCAGTCTGTCCATTGGATTGAGGTTGGTAAGAAGAAAAAAGACAATATTTGAGGGATTTGCAAAAGGCTCTCCAAAAGCGGGATGTAAATTGAACACCCCTGTCGGAAACAATATGGGAAGGAACCCTATGGAGGCAGAAGATTTCTCGAACAAAGATGGGCGCCAAAGCAGGAGCAAAAGGGAGACCAGAAAGGGGAACAAAATGAGCCATCTTGGAGAGCCGATCGATTCCCACCCAAATGACCATATTATTCTCAGACGGTGGAAGATTGGTGATGAAGTCCATAGCAATGTGAGACCAGGGCTCCTAAGGAATGGGCAAGGGCATGAGAAGACAAGCAGGAGCTTGGGTGGAGGACTTAGACTAGGCACAGACGTGATAAGTCCATAACATAGCCTTTGACATCCGAACGGAGAGTAGGCCACCAATAGTGGCGACTGATGAGCAGAGAGGATCGGAGGAACCCAGCATGGCCTGCCACCTTGGAATCATGTCCCCAATGAAGGATCTTAGCTCTTGGTTCAGTGGGGATG
Source organism: Glandirana rugosa (assembly GCA_018402905.1). Classification (NCBI taxonomy): domain Eukaryota; kingdom Metazoa; phylum Chordata; class Amphibia; order Anura; family Ranidae; genus Glandirana; species Glandirana rugosa. Next base: position 56,653 of record BLSH010007149.1, read on the forward strand.
AAGGTCTTGCCAGGAGGAATTTTTGACTCCAGAGTGGTAGAATGGGCAAGAATGCATGAGGTCTGAATGATCGGCTCAGGTTTAGAGGTGGGCTCTTCATCCAGCGTCAAAAGACCTAGAAAGTGCATCAGCCCGACTGTTTCAGGAACCAGGTTTGTACGTAATCGTGAAATTAAAATGGGAAAAGAAAAGACTCCACTTGGCCTGTCTGGGATTCAGTTGTTTGGCATTCTGTAAGTACTGCAGATTTTTGTGATCAGTGAAGATTGTTATGGAATGAGGGGAACCCTCCAAGAAATGACACCACTTCTATAACGCCAATTTTATTGCAAGAAGCTCCTGATCACCAATAGCATAATTTTTCTCTGCCTAAGAAATTTTTTTGGAGAAAAATGCACGTTTGATGTTTTTTCTCAAAGGGTTGAAGATGCTCAGCTCCTACTCTAGTCGATGAAGTGTCCACTTCAATGCAAAATAGATCTCCAGAATTAGGTCTTCTCCAGAGGGGTCCAGGAACAAAGGCTTGTTTCAAATCATGAAACGCAGAGACAGCTTCAGAAGGCCACTCCTTGGCATTCGCACCCTTCTTGGTCAAGGCAATAATGGGTGCAGCAATAGAAGAGTAATTCTTAATGAATTGCCTATAATAGTTGGGGAACCCAAGAAATCGCTGTGTGGCCTTGAGGCTGGCAGGAAGAGGCCAATTGGTAACGGCCGAGACCTTTTCGGGATCCATACAAAGACCCAAACTGGAGACACAGCATCCCAGAAACAGGACCTCAGAACATTCAAAAGAACATTTCTCCAGCTAGGCATACAGATTATTTTTTCTAAGAGCCGGTTCACACCTAGATGACTTGTCGGCTCAAGTTGCTTGACATGAGAAATCCCATTGAAATGAATGGGAGTCGTCTTCATAAACGCTACTCAAGTCACTCCGACTACAAGACGACTTTAGAAAAGGTTACTGTACTACTTCAACGCGACTTCTATCCGACTTGTGCCCATAGAATTCAATGGAAGTCAGATCCCCCATCTAGTTTGAAGCGACTTTACTGGAAAAAGAAAATAATTTTTTAAGGCAACCCCCTCCCTCTCTTATTTGATTGGCCACAGGCAAAGTTGCCTGGTATGGAGGTTGCTTCAGGTCGCGTTGTAAGTCACCCAAAGTTGTCTTGAAGTCGTATTCAAATATCTTAGCAAAGTTACCTCAAGTCGGATCACCTAGGTGTGAACCGGCCCCTAGGCACTGAAGTACAACACGGACATGGTTTCTGTGGACATGAAGATTTTCCGAAAAGATGAGAATGTCATCCAGATAGATAACAAATTGATAAAGCAGATCCCTGAAGATTTCGTTGACAAAGTTCTGAAACACAGCTGGGGCATTACACGGCCCAAAGAGCATAACCAAGTATTCTTTTTTTTTTTTTTTTTTTTTTTTTATATTATTATTTCTTTATTCAATTTTCCATCATATACAAAATGAGCATATATCACAACAAGACCATATCTTAATCCCCCATACATTTATACCTAGCACCCTCCGACCCCCTATCCCCCCCCCCCTCCTATCCTATTCTCCATCTTGTACAATATGTTTGCTTTACCTCTTCTACTCCTCTCTATCTCCCTCTCTCTTCCGCTCCCTCAATCTCCGCATATCTCTTTGTTTCTTCTTGATATCTACTTGCTCCATCTGGTTTTATATACCAGTGTGCTAGACATTTATAATTCATGTCTATGGTGCTACTGTTTACTGACGACCTATGTACCATTTTCCAGATTCTCCCAATGGTTTGTTCTTTCCCTTGTGCGCCCAACTCCTTTTCCCATTTTTCTATGTATGGTGGCACAACCGGTCCTTTTAATGCCACCAATACTTTATAGATCCGCGAGATGCCCTCTCCCATGTCTGCAGAAGTGCAGACCCGTTCCAAGGGTAATAAATCTCCTCCGGAACGAATTGGTTGTTGAAGTGTTGCAACAAAATGCTGGGTGTATCACCATTCATCTATCACCATTAAATCTTTCTTTTGTTTTAAACTTTGTATTGTGCATATTTTCTCTTTTTCCGTTCTATCTTTCAATTGTGCATTTTCATTTTTTTATCCACTTCCCGAACCCTATTCCCTTCCCTGGTGGGAAAAAGTCAGTGTCCCACAATGGTATCAGTAGTGAATTATATTTCCATTTTTCTTGTGCGTAAATTAAATCCCACATTTTTAATACATCATGTGTCACTTAGAGTGTTCTTACATCTAAATTTCTATATTGTGCTGGTATCCAAATTATTTTACCCAGTGAAGCATTACTGATCGTGTTTTCTATTTCTACCCATCTCTTTTACTTTTTATCTTTAACCCATTCTATTACTCATGACAGTAAAATTGTATTATGGTTTTTTGTGAGGTCAGGGATCCCCAACCCCCCTTGTGTTTTATCCTTATTTAGGAACTCGAAACTTATTCTAGGTTTTTTATTCTGCTAAATAAACCTCAGCATTATGGTTTTTAGTGCCTTAAAGTATGTCTGGGGGAGTGGAACCAGTAACATTTGGAATTTGTATATAATTTTTGGGACTATGATCATTTTAAAAATATTTATTCTTACAAACCAAGAGAGGTATTTTGAGGATTTTTTTTTTTATTTCATTTAGTAGTGGAATGTAGGTTTTTTTTTTATATATTTTCCCGATAGTCTGTGTTAATTTTACTCCTAAATATTTCATTTCTGTCTTTCTCCGTGTAAATGGGAAGTCTTGTAGCAAAGTCAAAGACAAGTGTCCTCTACCCCCTTCCCCCCCGAAAGGTGCCAAATGTGACACCTGAGGGGGGGAGGAATTCAACCAGCGAAAGTTACTTTTGGATGGAACTCTGCTTTAAGGTCTGGCTCCAAACCACACCCTGACTGCCTTTTTATTCTCTAGGGTCTCTGTTAAAAATATATTTATATAATATTTGGTTGTTCTGTGTAATTTTATAGCAAAAATTGATTTTTACATGTAGGAGAGAAAATCCAGAATTGGCCTGGGTGGGAAGTAGTTAACCACTTCCCGACCGCCGTATGCAAAATGACGGCCGGGAAGTGGCTCAGTTATCCTGACTGGACGTCATATGACGTCCTCAGGATAACAAGCCGCCGCGCGCCTGGGGGGGGGCGCGCATCGCGGCTATCGTGGTGTGGGAGGTCAGTCTGACCCCCCGCAATGCTGATCTCGGTAAAGTGCTTCGATCCGAAGCACTTTACCATGTGACCAGCCGTGACCAATCACGGCTGGTCACAGTGTAATACAGGAAAGCCGTTTATTGGCTTTCCTGTACTCAGGTCTGCAGACCTGATGAGGGGAGAGCCGATCGGCTGCATCCCTGACAGGGAGGGTTTGTGCTGATGATTTATCAGCACAGCCCTCCCTCGGATCGCCACCCTAGACCACCAGGGAGCCTGCCCAGGGACCACCAGGGATGTGCCCACCCAGGAGCACCAGGGAGCCGACCAGGGACCACCAGGGAGCCGATCTGGACCACCAGGGAGACCCCCCCCTAGACCACCAGGTAAGTGACATACTGCTCAGTGCCACCTTCACTCAGTGCCACCTTCAGATGCCACCCTAGACCACCAGGGAATGAGCCCCTATCAATGTATATGCCCACCAGTGCTCC
>BLSH010007149.1:60632-75325 GCA_018402905.1 Glandirana rugosa
GAGGACCGGGGAGGGAGGACAACTTACGGGGTGTCGTTAGTCAAACGATACCACCGTGGGCTCGACTCGGTGTCGATGGACACAGATAAGTCTGTACCTTGGTTCCGGGCCGGGTCAGGTCAAAGAGAGGAGTAACCGACTGACTGAAACTTACTGTCGTCACCTTCGGTTACCGGGGTTCGACGACCGAGTCGGTTACTCCTCCCCTCAGGGCCCGTCGGCCCTGTTAGAATGTAAAGTTCTCTCTTACGTAAGTCAAGGAGATTAGAACGGAGTATAGATTCGAGGAGGTACGGAGAATAGTTAAACCAGCGAGAAGAGTCATGAAAGAGGTCAAGAGAAACACTTAACCACGGGTTTTGACTTGGGTACAGCGTCGCACGACCGCGCAATTGTCATTCAAAGCGCAACAGCACTGAAAACTGAAAATTGGTCTGGTAGTAAAGTGTTCTAAGTGCATAGTATTGAAGTGGTTACGAGAGGTATGGACAGCAGAGAGAAAGATATGTTACCCCTGTACAAATCATTAGTAAGACCTCATCTGGAATATGCAGTTCAGTTTTGGGCACCAATTCACAAAGAGAACTGGAGAAAGTACTGAGAAGAGCGACCAAATTGATAAGAGGCATGGAGGAGCTTAGATATGAGGCAAGATTAGAGGAACTGAATGCATTCTCTCTTGAAATGTAAGATTGTCCCGGCTGCCCGGGACTCCCCTCCTCATTGGCTGAGCCAGCAGCTTGGGGCCATTGGCTTCCACTGCTGTCATTCAAAGTCAGTCAGCCAATGAGGAGAGAAACTGGACTGGGCCGGGCCTTGGTTCCATGTCTGAATAGACACAGGTAGCTGTGGCTCAGCTCGGGTGCCACCATAGCAAACTGATTGCTGTGGGGCATTCAACAGGAGGGAGGGGCCAGGAGCACAGAAGAGGGACCCGAGAAGAGGAGAATCCAGGCTGCTCTGTGCAAATTCACTGCACAGAGCCGGTAAGTATAGCATGTTTGTTATCTTTAACTAAAAAAAAAAAAAGAGACTTTACAATCACTTTAAGTGAGGACAAGAGGGCACTCTTTACGTCTGTAGGAGAATAAATTTAACCACCAAATACGGAAAGGTTTCTTCACAGTAACAGCTGTAAAAATGTGGAATAGACTTCCTTAAAAGCTGATTCTATTCAGCTCAGTAGATTGCATTCCCGCCCGGCTACCGCATATTTAATGCGGCAATGTGGCACAGTCTCGCGAATCGCCGAATATAAGCGGCGATCCGAGCGTGCGCACTTAGCAGACGGGAGGGCGCTGCCGGCGGCCTGCTCTTGTGCCTGCCGCACTCTGGAGGAATGTACCCCCGGGGCGGACCCGATGTCCGCCGGTGAGCTGCGATGACCTACCAGAGGGAAAGAACGGGGGAACCGCCGATGTAAACATGGTGGTTCCCCGTTCTGTCAGGTGGCATGTAAGAGATCTACTGATTGCTGTCACTGGGATCAGTTAGATCTGTTATGCCCCTGACAGCCCAGCTCCCTCACAGAACACACCTAGGGAACACGGTTAACCCCTAGATCTCCCCCTGCAGGTTAACCCCTCCACTGCCAATGACATTTATAGAGTAATCAGTGGATATTTAAATTTCTGATCGCTGCATAAATGTCATTAGTCCCAAAAAAAGTGTCAAAAATGTCCGACATGTCCGCACCAATATAAAAGTTCTGATAAAAATCGCAGATCGCTGCCATTACTAGTAAAAAAAAAACAAAAACTTAAAAATGCCAGAAATTAATTGTCATGGTTTGTAAACGCGGCAACTTTTGTGCAAACCAATCAATAAACGCTGGTTGCAATTTTTTTTTTTCCAAAAATATGATGAAGAATATAAATTGTCCAAAACCGATGAATACATTTTGTTTTTTTATATATTTTTTTGGATTTGTATTTTAGCAAAAAGTAAAAAATATTGGGGGGTTTTTTGCCAAATTGTCGCTCTTTTTTTGTTTATAGCGACGATCAGAAATGACGCAGAGTTGACCAAATACCACCAAAAGAAAGCTCTATTTGTGGGGGAAAAAAAGGGTACACATTTCGTTTGGATACAACGTCGCACGACCGCGCAATTGTCCGTTAAAGCGACGCAGTGCCGAATCGCAAAAAGTGCCCTGGTCCTACAGTTGGAAATCCTTCCGGGGGTGAAGTGGTTAAAAAAGACCTGGATTCTTTCCTAAATGTACATAATATAACTGGATACTAACATTTATATGTAAAGTTGATCCAGGGAGTATCCGATTGCCTCTTGGGGGATTAGGAAGGAATTTTTTCTCCCGCTGGAGCAAATTGGATCATGCTTTGCTGGGCTTTTTTGCTTTCCTCTAGATCAACTGTGGGTATAGGATTGTCTATATAAGATTGTATGATTTTTTTTTCCCCCTTTTATTGGTTGAACTAGATAAAGTTGTGTCTTTTTTTCAACCAGACTAACTACACTATAGTGTCAAAAGTATTGGGATGCAGGCTGTCCACAAGGTTTAGGAGTGTTTCTATGGGAATGTTTGACCATTCTTCCAGAAGTGCATTTGTGAGGTCAGGCACCTGATGTTGGACGAGAGAGGCCTGGCTCGCAGTCTCCGCTCTAATTCATCCCAAAGGTGTTCTATCGGGTTGAGGGCAGGACTCTGTGCAGGCCAGTCAAGTTCTTCCACCCTAAACTTGCTCATCCAAGTCTTTATAGACCTTGCTTTTTTCAGTGGTCCAAATCATTTGGTGGACGGGTGATTATGGTGGGGGGTTGTTTTTCTGGGGTTGGGCTTGGCCCCTTGGTTCCAGTGAAGGGAACTCTTATGGCGTCTGCATACCAAGACATTTTGGACAATTTCACGCTCCCAACTTTGTGGGAATAGTTTGGGGATGTTCCAACTTGACTGTGCACCAGTGTACAAAGCTAGGTGTAAATGCACTTCTGGAAGAATGGTCAAACATTCCCATAGACACACTCCTAAACCTTGTGTACGGCCTTCCCAGAAGAGTTAAAGCTGTTATAACTGCAAAGGGTGGGCCAACAAAATATTGAACCCTACGGACTAAGACTGGGATTCCATTAAAGTTCAGGTGCATGTAAAGGCAGGTTTCCCAATACTTTTGACAATGTAGTATATGTCATGTATCAGCTCTGTCCAGATTATACATACCAGGAGTAGAAAACTGACAGAAGTTTCTTACCTGAAAACCCCAGATCAGGGAAATGGGCCCTTCATCCAGCTGACTTCCAATAGATTTGCAAAGAAGGGGGTGGCAGATGTAGATCTGCTGGCATGGTGTCTCAGTCAGAAGCTAGTAATTTAGTATTGTAGGTTTTGCAAAAACTGCCATTTGACAACTTCAGTGAGATCCTGCTTATGACATTATCCCAGAAAGTGTAATTTCTAGTGGCCATCACTTTTGTGTGCAGAATATCGGATCTGTCAGTGAAGTCCTACATGCCTCCATACTTGTGTTGTACCTGAGTGGCACAACCAGGTTTCATAAGGCATATTCCCTGTGTGTTTTTGTAGAGGTCTTGTAGCATCGACCACTACAATCTCATGCTGGATCTGGCAAACCATTGTACAAGAGTTGTGTTGTGGACCACAGTTTCCTGTAACAGCTCTCTCAGTTAGGATGGTAAGTGCTTCCTAGGCTTTCCACCATCAGGCATCAATGTTACAGGTTTTTAGGGTGGCCATTTAGCTATGCATTCATACATTAATCACATTTTACAAGGTAGTACAGGCAACAGTTTGACTGCCCTGTACCATTGTTTTATTTAAAATGGTTGTCTATATTTCCGGTTGCTTTTGGGACATGATCTAAAGCATAGTTGTGGCCTCAAAAGAATGCATGACAGAATATGATTTTGTGTATTCATAAATATCTTTTTCTTTGTTTTCATTGGAGGACACAGCAATGATTTAGATTGTAACACCACCTGCAGGAGATGGATGCTAGGTGCAGCAGGCCCCTGCAGGGCCAGATTAAGAGAATCATGGGCCTGGTGCTGAGGATTTTGGTGGGCCTTTCATGCTCCCAACATGACTGCACACCAGTGCACAAAGCAAGGTCCATAAAGACATGGATGAACGAGTTTGGGGTGGAGAAACGTAACTGGCCTGCACAGAGTCCTGACCTCAACCCAATAGAACACATTTTGGCTGCATTAGAGTGGAGACTGCGAGCCAGGCCTTCTCGTTCACATCAGTGCCTGACTTCACAAATGTACTCTTATGGCGTCTGCATACCAAGACATTTTGGACAATTTCACGCTCCCAACTTTGTGGGAATACTTTGGGGATGTTCCAACTTGACTGTGCACCAGTGTACAAAGCTAGGTGTAAATGCACTTCTGGAAGAATGGTCAAACATTCCCATAGACGCGCTCCTAAACCTTGTGGACAACCTTCCCAGAAGAGTTTAAGCTGTTATAGCTGCAAAAGATGGGGCAACTCAATATTAAACCCTACGGACTATGACTGGGATGCCATTAAAGTTCATGTGCGTGTAAAGGCAGGTGTCCCAATACTTTTGCCTAGCTAGTGTATCTGCCAAAATTTGCAAAGGGTGGTGAACCCTCCTACACATAAATACTACATTTAGACATAATTTAGGTAAGGCCCTGAGTCAGGAGTTATGTTATCCTCTGATTTTTAGGAAGACATTTTTATCTCTGATGTTGGTACACATATCACATTTTTTGGGCTCAAATTAAAGTGGTTGTCAACTCTGGACAACCACTTTAACCTACAGGTAAGCCTATAATAAATAAAACAAATGGGACTAATTTTACATTTCCATAAGCAATGGTATTGTTTTTGGTTTGTAAAGACACCTGTGTGAGTTTGGGGAAATATTTTTGTGAGATAGATATCAGCAAGTGAAAGTGACAGAGAAAAAATATTTTATCAAACCATGAAAAGACTACACATTCTACCATTCTTAAAAACAAAATAGATTATCAAAATTGCAACATTGTTGCAAGGACAATTTCTTTGAGAGAAAGATGCATTTCTTTTTTTTTTTAATCCAGAAAAAGAGATTTTATTAAAAATTTCTCACAGTCCAGACAAGCATACGGTGTCAACAACATAATCCACATTTGTGGTACATTATACATATAACAAATCCCACATTTCTTTGCAATGTACAGTGATCATCTAAGACTTGCCCCCGTTCATCCCAGGTGTCTACTCATCAGAAAATGTGCGGGAGATCTCCCTCCTCACCCTCAACCTCTTTCCTATACAGCCAAGTCTCGGCGTAATCCGCCGGGGCGAGCCCCGGTACCTCCAGCCATCTTCCCCATATTTTCTCAAATTTAGAAGCACAGCCCCTATGTTGATAATTTTTTCCATCCTCAGTGTGTTACCCACCACTGCCACCCACCACTGCCACCCATTCCCCAACTGTCGCAGGGGACTCAGACTTCCAGTGCACTATAATCATTTTACGAGCTAGAAAAAGAGTTCTAGTAAGAGCTACACAAATATGGTGTTCCCACTCAAACTCATCCAAAAGGTTAAGTAAGCATTGTTTAGGGTCTAAAGGTACTGAAACCTGAAACACTGTGTTCACAGTGTCAACCACCCCCTTCCAGTACACATGGAGCTTGGGGCAGCGCCACAACATATGAATCAAGTCTTCGTGGTCGCTTTTGCATCTAGTACAAGTCGGGGGTGTAGTAAACTCTCAGGAGAGTGTATAGTTGAGTCAGTCTCTGCGTCACATTTAAGGAGCAACCAGTCACTGCCTGTAGGGCCTCCTCCCACTGGTCCTCATCAAGCGGCCCCACGTCCAGTTCCCATTTCGGCCTGGCTCTCGAGGGGTGCTTTTCAAGATATAGATGGAGTAAAGTGGTATAGCTTTGAGATATAAACCCCTTAGAGGTGTCTGCCCCTCCAAGCTGAGCAAACAGTGGTGCTGAAGCCAGCAAACCAGTCTGTGGTTTTCCCCTGGGCATGAACTGCATGTCTCAATTTCATGTAATAAAAATGCACGGATACCGGCAGATTGAACGCCTCTCTTAGGGCTGCGAATGAGAGCAGCTTACCATTATGGAAAATTTGCCTCAAGTATATAATACCGTGTTTTTTCCACCTGGCTGCGTTTTGAAGTTTGGCTAGCTCAGGGTAGGCTATGTTAGACCAGATAGGGCTGAATTCCGTAATTCTTGTCACCCCCTGAAGGTACCTGACCTTGTTCCATATTTTCTGTATTAAATTGTATGTTGGGAAAGCTTTTTGGGGCCTTCCAAACGCCCCCGCTTCAAGGGCGGTTGGGATAGAGCTACCTCCCACCGTATGTAGCATAACCAACTGGGAAGCATTGGGGTCCCTGCCAGTGTGCCCCCCTTCCACAACCATAGTACCTATCAAGTGTTGCAGTTGTGCGCCAGATAATACAGCCACGGATTTGGCAATGTGAGACCCCCGCTATCCTTAGGGCGCTGCAGCTGCTCCAGCTTTATTCTAGGAGAGCGATTTTTCCAGAGTAGTGTGTGGTAAATCGAATTTACAATCCTAAAAGTATTTAGTGGGATCACCACAGGTGAATTGTGCAACATATATAGTAATTGAGGCATGAGGATCATCTTAATGAGATTTGCCTTGCCCGCAACTGACAGACACAGGTTGTTCCAGGTTTTCACACGCTTCCGAAAATGCGCTAAAAGGGGGGCAATGTTAAGCAAACTGTAATCCCTAAGGTGTGGGGACACCCAGATCCCAAGATATTTAAGAGAATTCGCAACAGGGATGTCCACCACCGAACCTCCCTGCTGCAAATGGTCTCCATCAATTGGCATCAATGCAGACTTAGTCCAATTTATTTTCAAGCCAGAGAATTTGCCGAATCGGGTAATAGTCTCCATTGCCACTTTTAGGAATTGCTCCGTGTCTCCTAACAGAATCATGGTATCGTCAGCATAGAGCATCACCTTTTCCTGCCTATCCCTATAGCGGAAGCTGGTCATGCCCGGTTGATCTCTAATCTGAATTGACAGGGGCTCTATGGCCAAGGCAAACAGCAGGGGTGACAAAGGACACCCCTGCCTGGTGCCTCTCCCCAAGTTAAAGGGAAGGGACATCCTGCCCGCTTCTCGTATAGCTGCCCGGGGGGCAATAGTACAATAGTCGCACCCAGGAGATATAGATCTCCCCAAAGCCAAAACGCCTCAGCACCTCCCATAAATAGGGCCACTCTATGCTGTCAAAGGCCTTCAAAGAATCCAGTGAAAGCCGGGTCCTATGTCCAACATTGTCTGCCAGTGACTGCATGTTGAGAAACAGCCTTCTCAAGTTCACCGCCGTGGATTTGTTCGGCATAAAGCCTGCCTGGTCCGGATGAATGATGGCTGTAATAACCTTGTTTAATCTAAGGGCCAGCACTTTAGCCAATATCTTGATGTCTGTTTGCAGCAGTGAAAGAGAAAGATGCATTTCATCTCAACATGAAAAGGATCTCTTTGGGGAAGTTACAATTGTATTAGAATGAATGGCTGAAATTTGCATTGGGCTGCATTGCTCCAACTTTTACTCCCAAAAAACTCTCTCAGCTCTCATTTTGGTATTTACTATAGCGTCCTGTAATTACTCCATGGAAGCAAAATTTAGAGCAGTTTCAGGTCTGAGCATGCTCAGTTGTGCTCAGCTGTGCTCTGCACCTTGGAGTAAAGAGATGGGGAATTTATCTCTTCTCAGACTTTTTTAGATATTTCAGTGTAGAAATCACTTTTTCACACAGTTCAAAAGCTGATCTTTAAACAATTTCCATGTGCACATCTCCAAGTCTTAACTGGAGTAAGGATTTGGGCGCTATCTGTTGCCTGGACACTCTAGTGAATACCGTTTTGGTGCTTTTTAGTGCCATTTGCCATTTTTTCTGTACTTATGGTGAGTCTGCATCCTTCTTCCTAAAGGTAAAAAATATATATATGTACAAAGCTTGCTTACAAAGCGGGAGTTAGGAGGAAATGGATATTTTGTGAAAGCTGTGGGGAAGGAACAAGAGTTAGCCTCTGTTGTACTACACTACACTGTGTGGAACTCAGCTGCCGCCCGCAATTCACATAACAATAGCGCCTGCTGGCCGCCCGAGATTTACATAACAATAGCGCCTGCCGGCCGCCCGCGATTTACATAACAATAGGGCCTGCTGCCCTGGATTTACATAACAATGGTGTACACACACAGAGCTAAACAGCATTAATGACTCACTGCCATGGGCCTATCTTCAGGTAGGGGCCTGGAGCTGCAGCTCCAATAGCCCCTATGTTAATCCGGCCCTGGGCCCCTGCTTGTATATTTTATTCAGGGAGTACAAAAGAATTCTATTTTTTCAGCTCTGCATTTAGTTTAGCTTTATTTAAAAAAAACACATTTCCTGAGAGAATCATGGGATCTTCTACTATGTCTGTTCCCACAGCTACCTAGCTGCCTGACTCTCTATGGTCAGTACTTTGAGTCACTAATCCAAAACAAGTAAGCAGATAAGGAGTTCTGACTTTCCTGTTTCCACATGCTTCATATACGACTCAGCCAGCCAGGCCATAGGAATTTTCCAAAGGAGCTCAGCAGTAGCAGCCCCCATAGTTGTCTCTGCAAACAATTGCTTTATATTTATATGTATGAATATTAGTAACCTAAGTTTTGCAATCTTTAATCCCCAGTGATGCACCAGTGAGTGAACTATCTTTGGAGTTACTACTTCTGCAAGTTGTCCTCCCTGCCTTACTGGAACAAGGACACACTCGTCAGTGGTTGAAAGGACTTGTCAGGGCTTGGACTGTAACTGCTGGATATTTGCTGTAAGTAGAAATTTCCAACGTTTAGTCCTTATGATGCAGAGCAATATATATCTAACATTTAAGCTACTTCTCAACCTTGATTAAGTATATTGTCTGTTAAGATCCACTCCTTGTAAACACCTAAATTAAAGTATATGTAAAGTCATTACTAAAATCTCATATAAAACTTAAGGCCCAACTTCAGTGTTATTTTATTTATTTTTTTCCAATCTTTAATTTTCACGTAAATGCTCTGAAATTTTAAAGTTCTTTAGGGGCTCTCTAAGTTCCACTGAGAACAATCGGTATGTGCAGCAGGGAGCTGCACTTCTCCCTCCCCTCTACATTGAATTAATGTCTACGAATGACACCAGTTTCAGTGTTTTTCCTGAAGGCAAAACACTGAAACGGGTGTAATTCGTAGACATGCTTTGCTTTGTCACTCACAAAGCACATCACAGTATTAAAGTGTGTGCTTTATTTTATGAATGGCAGAGCAATGTGAGGGGGTGGAGGCACAATGCCGGGACTGTTGTATACTGACACTGTTCCAAAGCAGGTGAGGGCCACAAATGTGCCTCCCGGTTGTACATATCAGCATTTCTCAGCAGAGCTTGGCAAGCTCCTAAAGTAATTTAAAAACCAAAGTCCTCTTGTGAATATTAAAAATACCTGTGCCAGAAGTTGGGCTTTAACATGTTAATATCAATTTGTGTCTTCAATCTTTTCTAATTTGCAGCTTTCATTGAAATAATACTTGCTGATCCCACCATGACGGTTCTTCCTCAAGCACTTCCTATTGGGAGGGGCAACTGTCTCTAAATTGTGTTCCCTCTCAAATGCATTCTTAGTGGGGACTAAAAATGACTGTGCTGACACAATACATGGGTATACCCTACCATTGGTACTATCGGAAATGTGGTCCATAGACATGTGCAGCTGACATTAGAGCAAGTGCATGTAGACAGAAATCTGCAAAAAGAGGCTGTAGGAGATTACCAGTGTAACCATCGGCTGGAGTGTTCAGATAAGGATGCAAAACATTTCCTTGAACTGGACTAAAATATCGTGCAGAAATTGTTTCTTGTACCCAAATATCGCATCTGACACTGCTGGTGGACTGTGGACCACCTGTGTCTCCCCAACACACAACAATAAGCCACAATTGAAGCAAAAATGCAGTCAATAAGCTGGAAATATTAGCTCAGGCAGACAACCACTACTCACCATGATGTGTAGGATGCAGCGCTTACAGGATGCACAGCAGCAAGGGGGATGAGAGCTTCAGGGTCCTAGGGAGCGTGGCAGGAGGGTGGAGGAAGGTGGGATGGAGCTGTGGGGCAGCCTGCCCGTGGAGTAGAAGCAACTCTGTCAAGGTAGCAAAGGAGAGAAGCGGCGCCCCACTAAGTGCACCATTTAGTATAAAAACACATTTTATTAAAATTACACTTACAGGAATAAGGTGTACATGGAGCATCGAGATAATGTAGTCCTGGGATTCTCCTCCGGGATGTGCCTGATGGTGGTGCAGGTCCCACAGTCCTGGTGTCCTGGCTGCGCCGGTGGTGTCCGGAACTTCAAGGATTCAGGTGGGCTGGGGGGGCATCATAAGACCGGGATCCGGGTGGAGGAGAGAGGAGGTATGCAGCTGTCTAGGCACGCGTTCGAAGCATCCGTGCTCCTTCGTCAGGCCTCCGTGGCTACTGACAGGGAAGCACCATATTGGAGGGGGGGCCAGGGCGGCAGCCAATCACGGCCGCCCGGCCCCGCTCCCCGGCCACCGCAGCCCATGTCAGAGAGACAGAGAAACAGCTGTGTGTATGAGAAGCAGGTCTGGGACAAACACAAATAACCCTTGTGGAGCACAGAATATCAATAAGGGACAACCATGGATGGTGTGGTGAATGTGATAGAAACTAATGGGGCTGGATGGAAGGAAAGAAATAATTGAGGGGGGGCGTGTCCGGATGTGAGAATCGGCGGATGTTTGGAAGAAGAGCTCCGGCCATCCTACAAATAATGCTATGCCATACGCCCTTCTCTGAGCTCCACAGGACCAGCCAGCACCACAGTATACATTGCAGATCATCTGCCATTCTTTCTGGGGCATATTTTATCGGCCGGCCGACCGGATCCGCTAATTGAGGCCCCGGCTTGCGGCCTAGTCCGCGGAATGCCACCATTCTCCTAGCGGCCAGGCCATCCACGATCCTGTTGCCCTTGAGCCACCCATCCGGCCATCCAGCTGCTCCACTGCCTACCCTGGGACAATACCACCCGAGGATTCTGTGAGTAAGGGGACTGGGTGGGAGTTGCGGCCTACAAACGAGCCGCGGCCATCTTGGTACACCTTCCTGGGCCTGCCGTCTCTCCTCCAACAGGGGGAAGGGTGCATCTACCCCTACATCACCCCCATCAGCCCTAGCCACTGCCTCTGTCCCCCCAGAGGATTTGACTGAGGAAAGGGAATAGGCGGTGTGGAGGTTGGGAACACTCTGCTCAGGGGATCAGCCCCAGCTTACCATCTGTTGCACTCCTGTAGACCAAAACTGGGTGAGTGCATTTACACTTAACTATACACCTCTGTCTGTGGGTGGTTTTAAATCTCTGAATAAATGACTTGATCCTCCTCATAGAGAACCTCACCTAGAGTACACGGGGGTCAGCACCTCCCCCAAGCCAGTATCGCCCTATACCTCTGTGCCCTTCTCCTGTATACTTGCCTGACTGGAGAGTGGGAAACGTGTCCCCCCTGCAGCGGCGGAATTATGGTTAAATATGGTCCTCCTGCACCTGGCTCGGCAGCAGAGAAATTAGCCAGGCTCAGAAGGCAGGAGGGTACGGGTTCTGTGGAGGGCCCTGAGCACGCACCCCAACCCTCAACACATACAGTCTCTCCTACATTGCCATCCCAGGGGATGAGCGCGTCTGGACCAGCTATCTTCGAAATGCAGGGTGAACCCCACCTGGTGCTGGACTCCCCCTATAGCCCCACTGATAGTACAGCTTCTGGGCCACCTGCTGCGGAACCTATGCTGGCTGAGATTATGCTGGCGATTCAGGACTGAAAAACCTCCCTATCATTACAAATTGAGACTATCCGCATTGATAACTCTCTGCTGAAGCAAGATGTACAAACTTTAAGGAAAAGAACTGGGGCTGCTGAAGAACACATCAGTACTTTAGAAGATACAGTGCAGCCAATGTCAGCCGCTGTCCAAGTGAACACCACTGAAATGGAGGCTCTCCGCGCAAAAATGGACGACCTGGAGAATCGTTGCAGGAGGAATAACCTCCATTTTGTGGGGTTCCCGGAGCGATCTGAGGGTCCCCGTCCTGAGCGGTTCCTACACTTTTGGCTGCGAGAGGTGCTGGGGGTTGAAAATCTGTCTCACTCCTCCCTTATCGAGAGAGCGCTCCGCACCCCGCCATGTGCGCCAAATCCTGGGACTCCTCCATGTTCCCTAATTGCACGAATCCTCAATTTCCAGGACAAAATGACCATTCTGCGTTTAGCCAGAGAAAAGGGTCCACTCAAATACAATGGCAACACCATATCCATATATCCTGACTTCTCGGTGGATGTCCAGCGCCAACGTGTCTCCTTCACTGCGGTAAAGAATCGTCTCCGACAAGAGGGCCTGCAGTATGCCATGCTCTTCCCTGCCATATTGAGAGTTATTTGCTTTGGTAAAGCCAATTTTTATAATACCCCTAAAGAAGCCATGACCTGGCTTGATGACCATGTTGGCCCACAACGTCGACGAGGGCGCACGGGACAATAAAAATGGCCAGTCTGCTACTCTCCTAGTATAAGCGGACGTCCTGTTGGAGCCCAGGCTGCACATGTTGCTGGACCTATGTTGAGCTTAGGACTCTATTCTTTTGTCGGTGCTCCCTGGGCAGGGCTTTAAACAGTCACCTGCCATCTACCTGGAATTACAATTCACGAGGGGGATGAACTGATATGGGCACTGATCTTATCCATATTTCTATGCTCCTAAACTTCGGTTGCCGTGCAGGTGCTGTCCTTTTTCCACTAGACAGTATCAGCCTTCTACAATCCCTGGAGGGTGTGCGACTCTACCTGAACACTCATTTGACTGATCCAGTGCCCACACTGCAGTGGACGGGACCATGACCAGAGCTGACTGCTCCGGCCCAAGACCCCTTTCTAAAGGTGTTACTGCTATGGGCATCTACATTGGTGGTCACCTGGCTGCTCCAACACACTACATCTCCCCTTCAGGAGCATCGGTTATGTTTGAATGGAGCCAGATATCCACACCACTAACCCCATCCCATTGCATGGCAACGCCATGGGAACTGTTTTTCAATAGTTTTTTTGTTTTTGGGTTTTTTGTTGAACTTTCACATGATTCGGGGATCCAAGCTCGCTAAGTTGGGGATGGTCGAGCAGGGTGGGCTTGGGGGGGGGGGGGGGTGGGATTACATCTCTATAGACCCGTTGTGGTCGGTTGAGTTTTTTGTTGGAATATTACTTTTTCATCATCATTTCATACAGGCTAGGAGGTGGTTTCCTTTGGCTGCTTATGGGGTATACCTAAGTTCTATTGTTTGGCTTGCTTTTTATAATGTTGACTCTTACATTATCCTTTATGGTATAGAAAATGTTTTGTATGTCATAGATGGCTAGACCACTAAAAATTATTTCCTGGAATGTAAGAGGGACAAACTCTACTCACAAGCGGTCCTTGATTTTCTCATTCCTTAGGCATCACAAACCACACATTATTTGCCTTCAGGAGACGCATTTAGTTAAAGCGCGGGTACGCTCGCTTAAACTAGCGTGGGTGGCCTCCTTGTACCATGCCACCCACACCACATACTCCAGGGGTGTTTCCATTTTACTGGCCAGATCACTAGCAGCTGAAATTGTATCCATAACAACGGACCCCGATGGCCGATTTGTTATACTCACTATACAAATTGCCAGAAAGACCTTTACTTTGGTCAATGTCTATGTGCCTCCCCCATTTGCTCCAGATCTCCTCTCCAGATTGTCCCTCCTCCTTGTCGCCAGATCCCCTGGACCAGTGCTGTACATAGGAGACTTTAATGCGGTTCTAGACCAGTGTTTCTCAACCCTGTCCTCAAGTACCCCCACCAGGCCATGTTTTCAGGTTTTCCTTTATCTTGCACAGGTGCTTTAAATCAGAGCCAATGGCTTGGTATTTTGGACAGCTAAGAGAAATTCCCAAAACATGGCCTGTTGGGGGTACTTGAGGATAGGGTTGAGAACCACTGTTCTAGACCCCTCACTGGACCGCTTGGGGGGAGGAGGTAAATCTTGCCCCTCTTTTGTAGATTGTGCTGGAGTCTATAGCCTCACCAAAATTTGACGGTGGAAACACCCCACTGAACACCAGTATTCGTGTCATTCCGACTCATTTCATACGATGTCTCGTATTGACCTGGCGTTTGTTACGCCCGATGCTCTCCCGTTGGTATCATCGGTGTCTTATCTGCCCAGAGGGGTGTCTGACCACGGGGGACCCGGAATCAGGGACCCGGCTACCACTAAACTCATTTCAACCTATTATATGACCTTAACTGCGGACATCAACCCCAGATTTCAACCCCCCTCTCCTCCTCTCCTCTCCTCTCTCCTCTCCCTTTCCTCTCCTCTCTCCCTCTCCTCTCTCCCTCTCCTCTCTCCCTCTCCTCTCTCTCTCTCCCTCTCCTCTCTCTCCCTCTCCTCTCTCTCCCTCTCTCTCTCTCTCTCTCTCTCCTCTCTCTCTCTCTCTCCCCTTTCCTCTCCTCTCCTCCCATCCTCTCCTCTCTCCCTCTCCTCCCCTCCCCTCCTCTCCTCTCTCCTCCCCTCCCCTCCTCTCCTCTCCCCTCCTCTCCTCTCTCCTCCCCTCCCCTCC
>BLSH010007149.1:98311-108471 GCA_018402905.1 Glandirana rugosa
CGCGTCGGGTGCTTTACAACCTGGGGAAAGGACAGACTGCCTCGGCCGGTCAGTTCCTATCACCTCTGGAAGAACCCCCAGGTGACATTAAGGCCAGTGCCTCTCGTGATTAGGGTTCTTCACCTATGACCAAACAAGCTTTCGCGTGAAGAGGCGAAACCGTATCTCGGTTACGACAGCTTCTGCCGGGTTCTGGAACCACTGTACGTGAGACACAAGGAGTTCCCTCCTGCTCTACTAGTTCTACAGTAGATCCATATATTAGTGTTTGTTTAGGTTCTTCAGGGCTTTTCCGTAGTAAATGTTTCACGACTTTACATCAGCCTACAACCTAGTCCGCATCCGAGAAGGCGATGAGTGGAAGACCGCCTTCCGTACTCGTTTCGGGCATTACGAGTATCTAGTCATGCCCTTTGGTCTGTGTAATGCCCCCACTACATTTCAGCACTTTGTAAATGATGCCTTTTCGGGACTTCTTGGATTTGTTTGTGATTATATACCTAGATGACATCTTGATCATCTCGTCCTCCCTTGAGGAACACAGAGTGCATGTCACCAAGGTCTTGGGCCGTCTTCGACAGCATTGGCTCTATGCCAAAGCGGAGAAGTGCGCTTTCGAACAAACCAGTATCCACTTCTTGGGATTAGTGCTCTCCGTGACCGGAATTACAGTGGACCCCCAAGAAGGTCTCCACTATCCTTGACTGGCCGGCTCCGTCAGACAGGAAAGGGGTCCAACATTTCGTGGGCTGCGCAAATTTTTAAAGAAAATTTATAAAGGGATTCTTGGCCATCATTGCGCCCCTCGCGCAGCTCACAAAACAGAACACACGTTTTCAGTGGTCCACAGAGGCAGAAGTAGCTTTTCAGACTCTTAAAGGCCTGTTCACAGCAGCACCTATTCTAAAGCACCCTGACTCGGCCCTGCCCTACATCCTGGAGGTGGACGCTTCTGAAATTGCAGTGGGGCAGTTCCCAAAGACAGGGTCCCAAGGCTCTGCTCCACACTGTCTCTCGGAAACTGTCTTCCCCGGAGAGGTATTATGACGTGGGGGATAGAGAGCTTTTGGCCATCAAGGCAGCACTTGAGGAATGGCGATACTTGTTGGAAGGAGCCACACACCCTATTTTAATATATACTGATCACAAAAACCTTGAGTATCTGAGAACGGCCAAAAGGCTGAAACGCCGTTAAGCTCGTTGGGCACTTTTCTTTTCGAGGTTTCTCTTCCATCTAACATACAGGCCCGGGTCGAAGAATGTCAAACCTGATGCCCTTTCGAGGGTGTTTAACGAATCTGGCAACTGTGCTGTCCCAGACACTATTCTTCCGTCACAGAACTTCTTATTGTCCCAGGAGGACCTACTGGCTCAGATTAGACGGTCCCTGGCTAGTGCTACCGGCTCCCGGGACCCCAGATTGTCGGAGAAGGATGGCCTTTGGTGGCACGGTCAGCAGCTTTTTATTCCAGCAGAGCAACGCCCCACGGTTTTGGAACTTTGCCACGACCACAAGTTGGCGGGGCATTTTGGAACGTGTAAGACATTGGAGCTGATCTTGCGTTCCTTCTGTTGGCCGTTGGCAGAAGACGACTGCCGGAAGTATGTGAGCACGTGCGCCACTTGTGCACGCAATAAATCGGACAAGTCCAAGGCTTGAGTACCTGAGCGTCCATGGACCCAGATAGCCATGGACTATATCGTGGAACTACCTCCATCCAAGGGCTTTACCGCCATCTTTGTGGATGTGGATCGCATGACCAAGATGGCCCACTTCTTGCCTATGAAGGGGACACCTACGGCTGCAGAGACAGCGGAAGTTTTCATCCGGGAGATCATCCAACTACACAGAATACCCCTGAGCATCGTATTGGATCATGGGGTTCAGTTTACCTCCAGGTTCTGGAGATCCCTGTGTTCAGCACTAGAAATTATGCCTGTCTTCGGCTTACCACCCTCAGACAAATGGCCAAACTGAGAGAACAAATCAGACGCTGGAACAGTATCTGCGGTGCTTCTCATCATTCTCTCAGAACGACTGGGCCTCCCTATTACCTCTAGCTGAATTTGCCTTCAATAATACTGTTCACTCAGCCACCAAACAGTCCCCATTCTGGGCGAATTATGGATTCCACCCGATTCCACCTGGCTTGGCTATTGAAGGTACAGTACCAGCGGTACAAGACACCTGGATTTTTTTTCAGGGAAAATACACAGATCCTGCGGGACA
Source organism: Glandirana rugosa (assembly GCA_018402905.1). Taxonomy (NCBI): domain Eukaryota; kingdom Metazoa; phylum Chordata; class Amphibia; order Anura; family Ranidae; genus Glandirana; species Glandirana rugosa. Next base: position 100,542 of record BLSH010007149.1, read on the forward strand.
CACTTGCCAGGACCACAGAGCTCACCAAACAGGCTTTCGACAGGAAAAGACTGGGAGAGTTGGAACTCAAGCCGGGTGACTTGGTCTGGTTAGCCACCAGAAACTTAAAACTTGCCTGTCCCTCAAGAAAATTGGGACCCAGATTTGTTGGGCCTTTTCCCGTTAAGAGGAGAGTGAACAGGGTGACTTATGAACTGGTCCTGCCTTCATCCTTACGTGTGCACCCGGTGTTCCATGTATCTCTGCTTAAGCCAGTCCCTCCAGATCCGTTCCCGGGTCGGAAATAGGGACCACCGGAACCAGTGCTTGTGGATGGAGAGGAGGAGTTTGAGGTTGAAGCCATTCTGGACTGTCGGAGGAGATCCGGATCCACACAGTATTTGATAAAATAGAAGGGGTTTGGCCCCGAAGAAAACTTGTGGGAACCGAACCGGAGAGCAATCTTCATGCCCCTGAACTTATCCAGACTTTTTTGAGGAGCAACTCGAACAAGAGAGCCCATTTGGGCATCCGGAGGCTGCCCCTTGGGGGGGGGGGCAATGTTAGAAGAAGACTGTCCTGAGACCTTGTTTGCATTTTGCTGTTGTTTCCTCACGCTCCCAGAGGGGGCGGTGCCGGGCAGCTCTATTTGAACTTCCTGCTCCTGTCAGCAAGTGTCCATTCTACAGCGTTGGAGTGTATCCAGAGAGCTACCTATCCTTTGAATCTGTATCCTGACCTGTTCCTGAGACCCGGCTTGTTTGACCTTTGATTGACTTCCGCCTGCACCGACCCCCAGCTTGCCCACGACCATTCTTCTGCCTGATCCCTTTGTACCTCGCTGCCTGCTCGTTAACGACCCTGCTTGCACCTCACGACCCTTTTGCCTGATCCTTCTGTACCACTTGCCAGCCAGTTGCTGATTTCAGCCTGCCTCACTACTCTACACCTACACGAGCCTCTGACGGACCTATCTTGCCACCAGTGTTCCAGTCCAGCCCTCGTGCCCCTCTGTGCTCTGGAACCCTCTGTCTGCTCTATCAGGAGTTCCTGAACCAGGGTCATAAGAGTGGTTGCTTCCTGCACAAGACAGACTCCACCATCAGTGCGTGACACTGCCAGATGCTGGGCCTGGTCGAGGCCTAGCTGGAGTTGCTGAAGCTGCAACCCAAAGTTCTTAGAAGCTGACAGAGGGGGACGTCTCCAGATCCTGTCTGATATCACAGTGGCAAAGTGTCGCTTGGAGATTGGAAGGAGGCTACTGACTGTCCCAGGACATGGTGTGAGTACAGATCCATGAAGGGATCCCTGAGACTGTTTTGCTAGAATCTCCCTCCTGTCATCATAATCAGCTAACTGGGTGTGTAAGCTTAAAAGGAGAAACTGGTGAGTGTCTTGAAGAACAGAGTCCGGCTTATCCTGTACTGCTTAAAAAGGGACCTGTTCCACTGGGATCAGCCTGCCATTGAGTGTTATTGGTAGTCTGCTACATTGAGTTAGAAAGGAGACACTGGTGAGTGTCTTGAAGAAGCAAAGTCTGGCATGTCCTTACTGCTTAAAAAGGGACTTGCTTCATTAGGATCAGTTTAACGGTGTCACTGGAGTCAGCTTGCTACCTGCTTTATACTGAAGTCAGCCTGCTACCTGCATTATTGAGATCAGTCTGCTATGTAGTGTCACTGACAGTCTGCTGTACAGAGATAGGGAGGAGTTGTCCTCCCCTGAAGTCAGTTAATCTGGAGTATCTCATCCATTCCCTTCTCTTATCCAAGTTCTACAATAAAGCATCAAAAATGAATCCCCTAGACTGGTCATTGGAATAATGAGCAGGGTTGTGTGTGTGCACCTCGCAGTGTGAAAAATCTGTTGTGACTGGCTGCAGGATAATCAGAGGGAGGCCCAGGTCAAATATATAAATCAGCAGCTCCTTTGGGGGTACGGCTACAATTACAATGCAAATGCACAGTGTAGGTTGTGCAGGTGTATGTTAGCAAGATATCACCATGAGTGATAGCAATAACTCTAGGGTCATAATTCATTGTTAACTCTAAACTATTAATCTTTAAAAGCTTTTAAAGCACTGCCCCGGAAGATTTTTTTTGGGTATCACAGTTTTTGCAATTTCATTGGTGCATGTAATTTTAATGGTTATGTTGGGAAATTTGAAGTAATTCCTAGCAAAAAATGCAGATTTTATGCATGTGTGCCAAAAAATTAAAGTAGAACTATGGTCAAAATGAAGAAATCAATATGTTATGCACCTATACAGTCTGTTAAACATGTCATGTGATTGTTTTGCAAAAAGCAGTAAGGTCTCCAGCTCTCATGTGCACTTCCTTTAGTGACTTTATTTCTTGGTTTTCGAATTGCCTGTGTTGAACAGCACACATGTCCCCATTTGCGTCTATCTCTCTCTGCAGAAACGTCCTGACATCACTGGGGGAGGAGATCCTATATAGATGGAAATCTCAGCCATTCATTCTACATACAAGTCCAGATTAGGCCCAGCCCACAATCACACCTGTGAAGCCCTGCCCACCTATGTTCCACCTTTGCCCGCCCACTGCCCTGTCTATACAGCCAACTGCTAGGTTGGATTTTGTTCTGCCAGTTTACAAATTACCAGAGGAGAGCAGGCTGAGAGAAGCACACATGTTAATAGACTGATCTGTGTGGAAATGAACCTGTACTGTTTCACATAGCACACACCCAGCTATTGATTGGCAGATGGGTGTGTGTTCTGTAAAATAGACTGGGCACCATAGAAAGCTGGAGGTCTGTTGGAGAGACAAGCCACTTCACTGAAAGGAAATCACATCGGACCTCTGCTCTGCTGCACTCCTCCCATCATCTCTAGCAGTGTATAGCAAAGAAGACAAGAATGGGAGATTACAGACCACACTTGCAGCTACATGGTAGGAAAATAATAATTTCAGTTATTATGTTTATTACCATGTATAACTTTCAGGTATTTACAGTCGGGTCCATAAATATTGGGACATCGACACAATTCTATTCTTTTTGGCTCTATACACCACCACAATGAATTTGAAATGAAGATGTGCTTTAACTGCAGATCCATTGTTTCAAATCCATTGTGGTGGTGTATAGAGCCAAAAAGATTAGAATTGTGTCGATGTCCCAATATTTATGGACCTGACTGTATATGAGGATTTACTAAAATATGTACAGTATCTCACAAAAGTGAGTACACCCCTCACATTTTTGTAAATATTTTATTCTATCTTTTCCTGTGACAACACTGATGAAATAACACTTGTCTACAATGTAAAGCAGTGAGTGTACAGCTTGTATAACAGTGTAAATTTGCTGTCCCTTCAAAATAACTCAAACCACAGCCATTAATGTCTAAACCGCTGGCAACAAAAGTGAGTACACCCCTAAGTGAAAAATGTCCAAATTGGGACCAATTAGCCATTTTCCCCTCCCCGGTGTCATGTGACTCGTTAGTTTTACAAGGTCTCAGGTGTGAATGCGGAGCAGGTGTGTTAAATTTGGTGTTATCGCTCTTCCTCTCTCATACTGGTCACTGGAAGTTCAACATGGCACCTCATGGCAAAGAACTCTCTAAGGATCTGAAAAAAATAATTCTTGCTCTACATAAAGATGGCTTAAGCTATAAGAAGATTGCCAAGACCCTGAAACTGAGCTGCAGCATGATGGCCAAGACCATATAGCGGTTTAACAGGACAGGTTTAACTCAGAACAGGCCTCGCCATGGTCGACCAAAGAAGTTGAGTGCACGTGTTCAGCATCATATCCAGAAGTTGTCTTTGGGAAATAGACGTATGAGTGCTGCCAGCATTGCTGCAGAGGTTGAAGGGGTGGAAGGTCAGTCTGTCAGTGCTCAGGCCATATGCTGCACACTGCATCCAATTGGTCTGCATGGCTGTCGTCCCAGAAGGAAACCTCTTCTAAAGATGATGCACAAGAAAGCCTGCAAACAGTTTGCTGAAGACAAGGACATGGATTACTGGAACCATGTTCTGTGGTCTGATGAGACCAAGATAAACGTTTTTGGTTCAGATGGTGTCAAGCGTGTGTGGTGGCAACCAGATGAGAAGTACAAAGACAAGTGTGTCTTGCCTACAGTCAAGCATGGTGGTGGGAGTCTCATGGACTGGGGCTCTGTGAGTGCTGCTGGAAACTGGAGAGCTACAGGGTTCGAACCATGAATGCCAACATGTACTGTGACATATTGTGAAGCAGAGCATGATCCCCTCCCTTTGAAGGGCATTATACCAACATAACGACCTCAAACACACCTCCAAGACAACCATAAAGGTGATGGACTGGCCAAGCAGGTCTCCATACCTAAACCCTATTCAGAATCTGTGGGGCATCCTCAAATGAAAGGTGGAGGAGTGCAAGGTCTCTAACATCCACCAGCTCAGTGATGTCGTCATGGAGGAGTGGAAGAGGACTCCAGTGGCAACCTGTGAAGCTCTGGTGAACTCCATGCCCAAGAGGGTTAAGGCAGTTTTGGTTGAACTGGATGGACTGGTGTCTTTTTTCAACCTGACTATGTAAAATAATGGTCATTTTTACTTAAGGGTGTACTCACTTTGGTTGCCAACATCTCTTCAGTGTTGTCACATGAAAAGATATAATAAAATATTTACAAAAATGTGAGGGGCGTGTACTCACTTTTGTGAGATACTGTGTGTGTGTATATATATATATATATATATATATATATATATATATATATATATTGTGACAGCCAGCAGGTAAAGGCGCCTGGTTGCGTGCAGGATGGCAGGTACATCTGCTCAAGATTCAAAGTGTATACAGACTTCTACTACTAGGGGGAGTGCTGAGTCTTGCAGGGGTAGAGGTAATGAGTCCAGCTGGGTGGAGCTGGCTCATTAAGACCTCTACATAAACTCCCAGCAAGCATAGGTGAGTGCTCCACCCTGGAACCAGGTTCTGTGTCAGGTCAACAGACTGGGGAGGGTAACAGCTTGTCTGATAAGAAGCCTGTGTGGCTGACTGTTCAGTGAGAGATAGAAGCTAGGTACAGCGGTAGGCTGTACACAGCTGACAGACAGGGAAACCTATTGTGTAGACAGTGGCCAAGTGGCCTAGGATTTATTTTGTTGTTTGTTTTTGTTTTGCTGTTTTTCACATTGTATCTAGTGAGAATAAACTACCTTTTTGTTTTCCTCTGAAGCTGCTGTCTCACTGTGCCTAAATTGTGTAGTGTACCTTTCCAGGGGGTCAAACACACCCACTGCCGAGCTAACTCCCTTACACTATATATATATATATATATATATATATATATATATATATATATATATATATATATATATATACACACATACGCGAATATTATATACATGTGTGTGCCTGCCCAAGCGTATGACTTTCTTTACTTCGCTGCTATGGGCTCTAGCCCCAGATCTTTTGTAGACCTATCAACACCCCTGACCATCAGAGTAAGTTGGCCTTTATTATGGCGGTGAGGGTTGTTCTCACTTTTGTGAGATACTGTATGTTGCCTTTAGTTGTACTTTAACCCCTTCCTTACCGGGCACTTAAACCCCCCTCCTGCCCAGACCAATTTTTGGCTTTCAGCGCTGTCGCATTTTAAATGACAATTGCGCGGTCGTGCGACGTTGTACCCAAATAAAATTTGCGTCCTTTTTTTCCCACAAATAGAGCTTTCTTTTGGTGGTATTTGGTCCCCTCTGCGTCATTTCTGATCGCCGCTATAAACAAAAAATGAGCGACAATTTTGCAAAAAAGAACAATATTTTTTACTTTTTGCTAAAGTACAAATCCATTAAAAAAATTATTCATCGGTTTTGGCCGACATATATTCTTCTACATATTTTTGGTAAAAAAAAAAATCGCAATCGGCGTATATTGATTGGTTTGCGCAAAAGTTATCGCGTCTACAAACTGGGAATTGATTTATGGCGTTTTTATTATTTTTTTTTTTTACTAGTAATGGCGGCGATCTGCGATTTTTATCGGGACTGCGATATTGGGGCGGAAATGTCGGACATTTTTTACACATTTTTGGGACCAATGACATTTATACAGCGATCAGAAATTTAAATGTCCACTGATTACTGTATAAATGTCATTGGCAGTGAAGGGGTTAACCAGCAGGGGGCAGTGAAGGGGTTAAATATGTTCCCGGGGCGTGTTCTAACTGTGGGGGGGCGGGGCTGGCCGGGACATAACAGATCTAACTGATCCCAGTGACAGGGATCAGTAGATCTGTTATGTCCCCTGTCACAGAACGTAAACACGGCGGTTCCCCGTTCTGAGGCTCCTAAAAGTGATCGGCGGGTCTCGGGCGGACATCGAGTCCGCCCGACCCACGGGCACGCTCGCGCAGCGTACGGCGCGCGCGCGCATGCCGCCAGGGGGTACGCCTGGAGCGCGCCTGGAGCGCGCCTGGAGCGTGCGCAGTGGAGGCCGTCCATGGACGTCCTCCGGGCATTTCAGGTCCGCGCTGGAGCCGTACTTCGGCAATAGCGCGGACCTGGAGTGGTTAAGAGAAAAAAAAACTTGGTAGACTAGTGGTTTATTCCCCAGCCTCCCCGCTCCAAGAAACAATCCTGCAACATTGGTGATCTGTGGCACTTAAAGCCTACGACCTTGATTTGCAAGCCTTCTTTCTTGCTGCAGCCTCTCTTCTTTCATAAGGCTGCAGATCCCCCTTCCTCCCTTTCTTCTGTTGTGAAAGGAAAGGGATGGCTTTCAGATATAAAGCCATCACAAGGCGTAGCGCCATTCTGATTGGCTCTGTGTTTCTTGCCTATGATCTATGCTATCTAATGTGTGCATCCATACAGTAAATATTAGAATGTTTTGAAACATCTATTCAAAATAACACTCTCACTAACGGCTATTTTACTTCAGTGACTGGTCTGGAGGTGGTTAAAGCCTTACATGGCAAACATTAAGGGTGCATTCACACCTGAACGTAGCATCTTTGAGCGTTTTTTCAGCATTTTTTCGTGCATGTTTTTATGCGTGACTTGCACACGTTTTTGAGCTTTGCCATTTTTATATTAGCCAACTGAGAAAACGATCATCTGTTGCATCATTTTTTGCTAGGTATTTTAGCTTTTTTTGTTATATTTTTTTTCTTTTTTAATTATTATTATTATTATTAATGTATTATTGTTTTTTTTTTGGTTAGGGTAAGGGGTTAGCGTTAAAGCATTTATTAACCCAAAAAAAATGGATCCTGTTCCCTTAAAGCATTATATACAGCACAGTGCTTGTGCTGTGTATTTTGGCCCCCTGTATCACCTGAAATACCTAGCTGATCCTGCCAGTTTCTACCCTCCCCTCTGTACTTTGACCATGATATATCAGGGCTGCTGAGCAGTCAACGTACGTGCCACCGTTCATGCTCTGCTATCTGCAGCTCTCCTGTGTCTCCCTCTGTCCTCCTAGCCCTTCCCCTACCTGCCTGTAAGCTATCACTAGGGCCAATATGTTCCTGTCCCCACTGCTTTATAACTAAGTGATCTTTATATCATCCCCTCTGTCAGATTAACCACTTGCCGACCGCCGATCGGAGATTGACGGCGGCAAAGTGGCTCTGTAACGCAAAACGCCGTCATACGACGGCGGCTGCGATACAGATATACTGTGAGCGCGCGCGCGCGCGCTCACTGTGTTCGGGGGGGGCCAGGGAGCGGGTGCGGCGGCTTCGATTGCCGCCGGCCACCCGCGATGCCCCCCCCGGAGCGAATGAGCGGAGGTCCGTGTATGTAAACACGGACCTCCGCTCTGTGTGAGGGGGAAGGGAAGTGATCACAGCCTTCTCGTACATGAAGGCTGTGACCACTTCCTTTCCCCAGCTAGGCAAGTCCCCCTACAGTAAGAACACGCCCAGGGAACACAGTTAACCCTTAGAGCGCCCCCTGCAGGTTAACCCCTTCACTGCCAATGGCATTTA
>BLSH010007149.1:121228-132270 GCA_018402905.1 Glandirana rugosa
CAAGATGCGACCGAACCCCTCGTTGTAAGGTTGAGATTGCAAGTTAAGGAAAAGCCTTCTTAGGTTGAGAGCTGTAGACTTTTGAGGCATAAAGCCTGATTGGTCTGCGTGGATGATGGAAGAAATGACCCTATTGATCCTTGGCGACAGTACTTTAGCTAATATCTTAATGTCGCATTGCAAAAGGGAAATGGGTCTATATGACCCAGGGCCCTTGCCTTGTTTTAGTATGAGAACTATGGTGGCTCTAGACATGGATTCCGGCAATACCCCTGTTTTTCTGGCCGAGTTAAAGACCTTAAGCAACTGAAGGGAGGATAACCCCCTCCATATTGCTTGTAGATTTCCAAAGGGAGACCGTCGTCTCCCGGGGCCTTGTAGTTGGGGGCAGGCTAATCACCTCCTGCAGCTCCTCATGTTTGATGGTGGCATCTAAGAACGCTTTCTGGCCCTCCAAAAGACTGGGCAATTCTACCATTCTCAAATAGTCCTGCAAATCCTCTGTAGAGTACCTCCCCCTAGACCTATACAAGCCAGCGTAGAACCCCTTGAGTTCCTGCATGGTTAGGGAGGGAGTTTTCACCACCTTCACCTCTCCCGTGCGTAATGCGCCCAAGGATAGGGAAGTCTGTGAGTATCTCGCTATTTTAGCGAGTAGCCGTTCCGTATGCTCCCCCTCCTCATAGAAAGCTAATCTATGGAAGAAACCCTTTTTTCGCCGGCTGACCCACTGATCCTGTCCAGCGCCCTCTGGTCCACTAGCCAAGCATCCTTATTGTTTGTGGAGTTAGCAATGTATGTGGCTTCTAGTCAGTGTACCAATTGTACAGCATGGTCTTTCTGGCATTCGTTTTAACTTTAATGGCTCTGACCTCAATGATAAGGAGTCCCCTGAGAAAAGCATTAAACCTGTCGCACGTGGGGTTTAAGTGAGGGTGATTTGCATGTCGCTCCCAAAACTTGGTGATGTTGCCCTCAACCCTGTCATGGGATGTAAATAAATTCAGCCAGAAGGCATTTAGCTTCCATGGGGCCCCCTGTAGGTCCGTGGGTGGTATGGCTTGTAGGTGGATTAAAAGGGGAGAGTGGTCGGAGACTCCTCTAACCAAATATTGTATGTCCTGAAACAGGGGAGACATCTGAGGCATACACAAACATAAATCTATTCTGGAAAGGGACGTGTCTTGGAGAAGCAAGAAAATACTTTTTGCTGGGGGTTTCTGGCCCGCCAGAGATCAATCCGTCCTACCTCCTCATTGCCGTTAGGGCAAATTTGCGGCTAGACCTCGGAGGGGGATGTTTGTCCCGGGCAGGGTCTAAGAAACAGTTAGTCTCCTATATCTATCATGGGTACATCAGGGTTGCCCAGCTGAAATGACAATAACTTCCTCAAAACCTCCGAGTTGTGCGGGGGGTGGTATATATACGGCAGCCATAATACATTTCAAGGTATACATTTTACAAAGCAGAAATACAAATCTCCCCTCTGTGTCGACAAGTTGATCAAATACCACAAAGTTCACTGATTGGTGTACCAGAACACTCACCCCCCTTGAGTAGGATGTGTGTGTGGAATGAAACCCCCATCCCACCCAGGAAAAATTAAGTGAAGAAACCATCTCAGGTGTCAGGTGATTTTCCTGCATATAGTCAGGTCCATAAATATTGGGACATTGACAATACTATTTATTTTTTTTTGCTCTATACACCACCACAATGGATTTGAAATTAAATGAACAATATGTGCTTTAACTGCAGACTTTCAGCTTTAATTTGAGGGTATTTACATCCAAATCAGATGAACGGTGTAGGAATTACAACAGTTTGTATATGTGATTCCCACTTTTTAAGGGACCAAAAGTAATGGGACAATTGGCTGCTCAGCTGTTCCATGGCCAGGTGCGTGTTATTCCCTCATTATCCCATTTACAAGGAGCAGATAAAAGGTCCAGAGTTAATTTCAAGTGTGCTATTTGCATTTGGAATCTGTTGCTGTCAATTCTCAATATGAGATCCAAAGAGCTGTCACTGAAGCAAGCCATCATTAGGCTGAAAAAACAAAACAAAGCCATCAGAGAGATAGCAAAAACATTAGGTGTTTGGAGCATCCTTAAAAAGAAAGAACACACCGGTGAGCTCAGCAACATCAAAAGACCCGGAAGACCACAGAAAACAACTGTGGTGGATGACCGAAGAATTCTTTACCTGGTGAAGAAAACACCCTTCACAGATGGCCAGATCAAGAACACTCTCCAGGAGGTAGGTGTATGTGTGTCAAAGTCAACAATCAAGAGAAGACTTCACCAGAGTGAATACAGAGGGTTCACCACAAGATGTAAACCATTGGTGAGCCTCAAAAACATCTAAAAAAGCCTTCACAGTTCTGGAACAACATCCTATGGACAGATGAGACCAAGATCAACTTGTACCAGAGTGATGGGAAGAGAAGAGTATGGAGAAGGAAAGGAACTGCTCATAATCCAAAGCATACCACCTCATCAGTGAAGCATGGTGGTGGTAGTGTCATGGCGTGGGCATGTATGGCTGCCAATGGAACTGGTTCTCTTGTATTTATTGATGATGTGACTGCTGACAAAAGCAGCAGGATGAATTCTGAAGTGTTTCGGGCAATATTATCTGCTCATATTCAGCCAAATGCTTCAGAACTCATTGGACGGCGCTTCACAGTGCAGATGGACAATGACCCGAAGCATACTGCGAAAGCAACCAAAGAGTTTTTTAAGGGAAAAGTGGAATGTTATGCAATGGCCAAGTCAATCACCCGACCTGAATCCGATTGAGCATGCATTTCACTTGCTGAAGACAAAACTGAAGGGAAAATGTCCCACGAACAAGCAGGAACTGAAGACAGTTGCAGTAGAGGCCTGGCATAGCATCACCAGGGATGAAACCCAGCATCTGGTGATGTCTATGCGTTCCAGACTTCAGGCTGTAATTGACTGCAAAGGATTTGCAACCAAGTATTAAAAAGTGAAGGTTTGATTTATGATTGTTAATCTGTCCCATTACTTTTGGTCCCTTAAAAAGTGGGAGGCACATATACAAACTGTTGTAATTCCTACACCTTTCACCTGATTTGGATGTAAATACCCTCAAATTAAAGCTTAAAGTCTACAGTTAAAGCACATCTTGTTAGTTTCATTTCAAATCCATTGTGGTGGTGTATAGAGCCAAAAAGATTAGAATTGTGTCGATGTCCCAATATTTATGGACCTGACTGTATATCAGGTGCATGTTTTCTAAGGATAGTGGACACCATGGTGCGTTTGAGCAGGCTCTGGAGTCCCCCAATGTTCCAGGACAGTATTGGGCCAGTGCTCATTGTGCTGTAGCAGAGTGTCATCAGTAGAGCTTCAAAAGGTCCAGGCCCCTCCGGGCCGAACCAGCCTAGCGGCCTGCACATTGTGGCTCAGCATAGCAAAACAGTAATCAGGATATGCAGGGTTGTTTGTCTCACAGGTGTCAATTTTTGGTTGTTTTGGAGCATACCAACATGGTAAGTAAAATCGGTCAAAAGTTGGTCGAGGCAGAAACATAAACATCCCCCTCTTCTTGTGGAGAGGGGAGCAGCCGACAACTGGCGACCGCCGGCCTGATAGGCCAACCTGCTAATGCATAACAACTGTGACACGAAACAAGGAGCAAACTAGGAACCACTGGGCTGCAACATGCCGCCCGATTTGTAATCCACATTGGGAATCTGTCAGTTTGTTCGTCAGACTGGTTAGAACTCAAAGGTAACAAAACACCAGTAGTTTGTAGAAAACTCACATGCTCTCAGTGCTTGTGTAGAAAGAAATGTTATGGGCTCCCAGCCCTATGGACGCTGTTTGGTTGTCAGTCTGCCTCCACCGCTGCTCTCCTAGCTCTGCGAAAGGTGTGTTCTTTTGCATCAATCCAAGAGGATGCTTCAGCTGTCGTTTCAAAGAATTGGGCCTGACCCCCCGCTGTGAAGTGAAGCTTTGCAGGGAATAACATGGCGTACAATGCATTGAGCTGCTAAAGGAGCTTTTTCACTTCAGTGAACTTTGCCCTGCGGCGCTGTACTTCTGCGGAGTAGTCAGGGTAAAATGAGATGCGAGCCCCGTTAAACTTTGTCACACCGCTCTCTGGCTTGGCGTAGGATGATTTCTTTGTCCTTAAAGTTTAGTAGCGTGGCCAGGACAGTGCGAGGTAGATGGCCTGGTGGAAGGGGTCTGGGCGGCACTCTATGCACATGTTTTTATTTTATTTATTTTTTATTTATTTATTTTAGGTACTTGTATAGCGCCGTCAATTTACGCAGCGCTTCACATATATATATTTTACATTCACATCAGTCCCTACCCTCAAGGAGCTTACAATCTAAAGTCCCTAACTCACATTCATACATATACTAGGGACAATTTAGACAGGATCTAATTTACCTACCAGCATGTCTTTGGAGTGTGGGAGGAAACCGGAGTACCCGGAGGAAACCCACGCAGGCACAGGGAGAACATGCAAACTCCAGGCAGGTAGTGTCGTGGTTGGGATTCGAACCAGCGACCCTTTTGTTACCAGGCGAAAGTGCTACCCACTACACCACTGTGCCGCCAACTGAATACAGTGGGGTAAACACCTTGTGCCCAATGATTTCAAGTAGCCATTTTCCATGAAGTCGGTGGGGTCTCTACCCTCTGTTTTCTCAGGGAGCCCCACTATACGAACGTTATTTCTTCTCAAACACTTTTCAATGTCGTCCGATTTTAAGTTCATTCGCTTTGTCTAGCCTGGCTATGTTTGGAGTGTCTCTGAGGAGTGGGGCAAGTTCATCTTCTAGATCGCTTACACGCCCCCCTCTGCTGCTGTAGTGCACTCTCTGATTTTTTACATATCAGGGCGTATGAACCCCAACTCCTCCCTTAGGCCCCCAAATGTGTCCTGCAGTGAATGTACAGAAGCTGTACATTTGTTCACTGCCCTGAGAATCTCTGCCAGAGTGGGCTGTGCTGTTTCTTCCCCGTCCTCTCCCTCCTCCATGTCAGCAAGCTGTCTGCCATGATAGTCTGAGGGGCCCTGGGGAGAGACCACCTCCTCTGAGTCTGTGTGGAATAGAGCTGGGGTAGCCTCCATGTCATCCCCACCCCCCTGTCCCGCCGCCCTGGACATCATCTTCTGTGCATAGTAGAGGATATCTCTAAGGGGGTCCTTTCCTGTGTTTTCCTTTATGTATTTGAAACTTTTTGACCATACAGTACAGGACACAGAATCCTAAAATTAACCATGGGTTATTTGCAACTGCAGTATCTTCAGGTGACTGGGCACTGGGGGAAAAAAAGCTTCAGATGCATTATATTAATCCTCTATATTAGTGTTTCTCTACCTTTTTTCAATCAGGATGCCCTTTAAAATTTTACACAATCTCAAGGCACCCCTTACTAAATTTTAAAAAACGAAATTAATAATTTTGCATAATGCAGCAACATCCACATACTGTACGTAGGACACCCAAAATTAGAGGCGGTTTATTCTTCCAAAGCAAATACACCTTTGCACACTGGCAGGGATTAGTATTCCAATGTTTCTCTTCTACCTCAGTTTCTCTCCCTCATTCAGCTAATGTGACCCGGGTGCTGAAGGAAAGGGGCATGGGAGGGGCAAACAAGGATGCTGTGCAGGTGCCCGAGATCCTCCTTATCAGCCGGTGACATTATTGGTTGTTAGGACACCTAACCTGTGACTTTGTCTAACTAATAGGCAGGCTTGATCCACCCACTGACTTGTATACTGCTTTTGGGCAATTTCTAGGTATTTTGCCAAAGCACCCCTGAAGACACCTGAAGGGCACCCTGGTTGAAAAGGCTGCTCTATATAACCCCTCACACTAAAAGCAAACCTCACTTTTTGCTAATGTCCTTAGGTGATGGACATCTTTGTCTCCTTTTCACTTAGTGAAGCTTACCTGTTGAGGTTTTTATCTCAAGATTTTTCTATCTCCTTAACCACTTCAATACTGGGCACTTAAACCCCTTCCTTCCCGGACCAATTTTCAGCTTTCAGCGCAGTTGCATTTAGAATGACAATTGCGCGGTCATGCGACACTGTACCCATATGAAATTTTTATCATTTTTTTCACACAAATAGAGCTTTCTTTTGGTGGTATTTAATCACCCCTGGGTTTTTATTTTTTGCGCTATAAATTAAAAGACTGAAAAAAAAAAAAATGCATTTTTCTGCGTTTGTTATAAAATTTAGCAAATAAGTAATTTCTTTTCATAAAATTTGACCAAAAATGATACTTCTACATTACTTTGGTAAAAATAACCCAAATCGGTGTTTATTTGGTGTTGGCGGACAGACAGATGTGACGGGGACTGTGACAGATGTGATGGGGACATACAGATGTTTTGTGTATGGTGACAGATGTGACGGGGACATGCAGATGTTTGGGGACTGTGACAGATGTTTTAGGGACATACATATGTTTTGGGGACTGTGACAGATGTTTTGTGTATGGTGACAGATGTGATGGGGGTCATACAGATGTTTTGGGGGCTGTTTTATGGGGACACTTATGTGTATGGGGACAGGGGTATCAGTGTGCTTGGTGCACTGTGTGGGCGATCTGTGACCGCTTTCTGCATGAAATCCTCATCATGCAGAAAGCTGTCACAGAGCTGCAGCTCCCCCCCTCCCCCCCCCCCCCCGCACTGAGCTCTCACTGAGCTCGGCGGGGGGAGAACTGCCACAGAGACGTTCGTTTCTGTTTACAATGTGCCGGCTGTGATTGGACACAGCCGTCACATGATCGGGAGGGCCAGTCACTGCGCCCGTATCCCGATCTCTGCTCAGCTGGATCCTGTGATCATAATGATCACAGGATCCAGCAGCAGCGCGGCGCAAATACACGTCCTGTCAGAACGGGGAAGCTCCCACCCGGCCGTATATATGCAGTGGCCGGGTGGGAGGTGGTTAAGCAGCTTTCCTGATTGGTTGACTCCTTGACTGAGCCTTGGGGGAACCAGGGCCCGATTACACTTGGATGAAAATGTGTAGTTGGACTGTAAAGTTGCTTCAAGCACTTTATCCCAAAGGCATATTGAAGTCACCTCCAATGACCAGGTATTGCTGGGATAAGCATTAGTCAAAAAGGATATTTGGTTTACGTTTGAGGCATAGATATTACAAAGAATAAGATCAAAGCTTTTCCAGGAACCTACAAGGTAGTGCCCCAAAGTGTCTGCATATGAAGAGTACAGTTGAAAAGGGGAGCCCTGTTTAAAGAGGATCGCTATGCCCATCCTCTTCCGCGGATTACAGGTGAGTTACTGTATAATTGAGGCAAGCTTTTAAGGGCAAATACCATTGTGCCAAATTTATCTAGGTAGGTTTCTTAAACAAAAATTACGCCATTTGCTGAGAGTGCTGATCGATAGCCGGTCGACTGCTGGTTTTTCAGCATGCATGTACTAGGTTGTACACAGTTGATTTCAACAAAACAACACAAAAAATAATATTTCAGCAGCCTCATCCATAGCGAAGGATTGGAAAGGATATTTGAATCTATTAACAATCCAGGGATCTTCATAGGATCTTCATGGAGGCAAAAAATGATGTTGCTAAGATCTGACTCCATATCAAAACAGGTAGAACAATGAGAAAATAAACAGAAAAAGTTAATTTAGCCACTTCAATACCAGGCGCTTACCCCCCTTCCTGTCCAGACCAATTTTCAGCTTTCAGTGCTGTTGAATTTTGAATGACAATTGTGCAGTCATGCAACGCTGTACCCAAACAACATTTTTATCTTTTTCTCCCACAAATAGAGCTTTCTTTTGGTGGTATTTAATCACCTCTGGGGTTTTTATTTTTTACGCTAAAAATAAAAAAGACTGAAAATTTTGAAAAAAAGTTTTTCTGTCTTAAAACCTTGTACATTTATTCCATCACTGACTGGCACTGATGAGGCTGCACTGACGGGCACTGATGAGGCAGTACTGATTGGCACTAATGAGGTGGCACTGATGGATTCTGATGATGAGGCACATATATGCAGCACTGATGGGCACTACTGATAGGTGGCACTGATATTCAGCACTGATAGGTGGCACTGGTGGGCACTAATAGGTGGCACTGGTGGGCACTGATAGTTGGCACTGGTCAGTGATAGAAGGCACTGTAAGGTGTGCATTCCCTGGTGGTCCTGGGTGGCATCTTAAATAAGCACTGAGTGCAATTCATTTTGGGCATTGTGCCCCTTACCTGGTGGTCTAGGGTGAGCTCCCTGATGGTCAGAGTTGGCTCCCTGATCGGCTCCCTGGTGGTCCTGGGTGAGCTTTCCCCGGTGGTCTCTGGTTGGGCTCCCTGGTGGTCCTGGGTGGGCTCCCTGGTGGTTCTGGGTGCCGATCCATGGGGGGCTGCACTGATAAACAATCAGCGCAGGCCCCCCTGTCACGAGAGCCGCCGATCGGCTTTCATCTACTCGCGTCTGCAGAAGCGAGTAGAGGAAAAGCCGATATACGGCTCTTCCTGTTTACACTGTGATCACAGCTGACCACATGGTAAAGAGCTTCTGACAGAAGCTCTTTACCACGATCTGAGATGTGGTGTGTCAGACTGATCCACTACACCATGGATCGCTGTACTGCGCGCCCCTGCAGGCGTGCGCCGGCTTCTTATACTGCTGGACGTCATAGGACCCCCAGTCAGAATAACACAAACACTTCCCGGCCATCATTCTGCATACGGCAGTAAGGAAGTGGTTAATAGGATTAAGAAAACGCTTCATGAAGCCACACACAGTAGCCATCTGCCATTCCTTTGCGGGACACCACCTGCCATTTAGCCTTGCATTTAGCAGGAGAACAGTCATTAGTGGACTTATCTTGTGAGTGAGAGATGATATCCCAGGATTGAAGAAGGTGCGGACCCATGTCCAAAGAAGTGATAAGGTGGGATTTACTGTCTTTTGTAACTGAGAGCTTAGAGGGGTAATTCCAGCGATAAGTAATACTATGATTTCATAATGCCTTAGTTACATTGGTTTTGTAATGCCTTAGTCAGGTTGAAAAAAGACACAAGTCCATCTAGTTCAACCAATAAAAAAAGAAAAAATATATACAGTGGGTACGGAAAGTATTCAGACCCCCTTAAATTTTTCACTCTTTGTTAAATTGCAGCCATTTGCTAAAATCATTTTTTTTCCCTCATTAATGTACACACAGCACCCCATATTGACAGAAAAACACAGAATTGTTGACATTTTTTGCAGATTTATTAAAAAAAAACTGAAATATCACATGGTCCTAAGTATTCAGACCCTTTGCTCAGTATTTAGTAGAAGCACCCTTTTGATCTAATACAGCCATGAGTCTTTTTTGGGAAAGATGCAACACGTTTTTCACACCTGGATTTGGGGATCCTCTACCATTCCTCTTTGCAGATCCTCTCCAGTCCTATCAGTCCTCTCCAGAGATGCTCAATTGGGTTTAAGTCAGGGCTCTGGCTAGGCCATTCAAGAACAGTCACGGAGTTGTTGTTGTGAAGCCATATTTTAGCTGTGTGCTTAGGGTCATTGTCTTGTTGGAAGGTAAACCTTCGGCCCAGTCTGAGATCCTGAGCACTCTGGAGAAGATTTTCGTCCAGGATATCACTGTACTTGGCCGCATTCATCTTTCCCTCGATTGCAACCAGTCGTTCTGCCCCTGCAGCTGAAAAACACCCCCACAGCATGATGCTGCCGCCACCATGCTTCACTGTTGGGACTGTATTAGGTGATGAGCAGTGCCTGGTTTTCTCTACACATACCACTTAGAATTAAGGCCAAAAAGTTCTATCTTGGTCTCATCAGACCAGAGAATCTTATTTCTCACCATCTTGGATTCCTTCAGGGTTTTTTTTAGCAAAACTCCATACGGGCTTTCATGTGTCTTGCACTGAGGAGAGGCTTCCATCGGGCCACTCTGCCATAAAGCCCTGACTGGCAGAGGGCTGCAGTAATGGTTGACTTTCTACAACTTTCTCCCATCTCCTGACTGCATCTCTGGAGCTCAGCCACAGTGATCTTTGGGTTCTTCTTTCTCTTCCGTTCACTGACAGACGCAGCCTTCTTATGACACATGGGGGTTATGCTCATCCTACTAGGAGTAGACTAGGCAAAAACAAACAAAAGCGTAGGTTGGCCCCTCCCAGGGGGCCGTCCTCACCTCAGCATATAATTCCCCTGCTCTACATAGCACATCAGTTTTCTTTTGCCTAGTGCAAGGAGTAGACCTGGTTCCCTTTGGGATCTGCGGTCTCCTGAAGATTCATCTGATGAAGACTGCTATCAAGAAGCTGGCTGGTGGTATAGAGGATATCTCGAATCCAAATCTTTCCCCAGTCCGGCCGACACTATGCGAACGCCCTTCAGGGTGCCCACCGCATAGCGCCCGTTCCGTGCGGGCGGCCAGTGGCTAAAACCCACTAGAGCCCAGTGACTAGGTAAGCCTGTCCAAGGGCCTGGCCAGCAGCATGCCTCCCCTAGGGGATGGTAAGTCTGCTCCCGTAGCTACCGCTGCACCCGTCGAGGATTGGTGAGTGGACCCCTCTGCCGCCTTATGGCATGGAGAGTGGGCATTTGGGCAGCTTTTGGTGGTAAGCCGGCCGGTGGGGGCTCAGTAGAGGGACATTTTTGGGGTAATACCCTTGTGAGGTTAAGCCTCCGTTCCCCCCCCTCCCCCCTCCCACTCCCCCCAGCCGCAGTACGGCACTGTTGCACTGACCGTTCGACTCTGCACCGACCGTTCGGAGCGCTGTGTTCGGCGGGGCACCGCCATTGAAAGATAGAGCACCGCTCGCTCGTGGCCGACCGCGCGGGTGTAATGGCAGCGTCCATTTGTTTGTGAAACCATGCGGTTCTCAGCCTGCGGTCTGGCGGCCTCCGGTGGTAGCTCAAGGAAAGTGCAGCCTGGATACAGGAAGTGCTTAAAAGCAGGAAGTGGCTTCCAGTTTTTGCTTATACAGCATGGCTGACACACAGCAGCAGGCTCCTAGTGTGCAGTAGTCGTGTTTGGGCAGTT
>BLSH010007149.1:159648-171625 GCA_018402905.1 Glandirana rugosa
GATTCTTCATGAAAGCATGTTGATTACCGCTGATACCGTTCTCGTTACAATAATCTTGTATATAATCCCTTATTCCCTCCAAGAGCTTGCAAATTATTGATGTTAAGCTAACTGGTCTGTAGTTCCCAGGGATATATCTTGGTCCTTTTTTATATATTGGTACTACATTGGCTTTCCTCCCGTCAGCTGGTATCATGCCAGTTAGAAAACTGCTCTTAAAGATTAGGTACAAAAGTCTGGCAATAACTTGGCTAAGTTCCTTAAGGACCCTCGGGTGTAAGCCATCTGGGCCCAGTGACTTATTGGAGGTCAGTTTTTCAAGCCTATTCCTGATTTTATCCTCAGTCAGCCATGAGGGTGCTTCCTGTGACGTGTCGTGAGGACCAGCATTGTAGTTCTGAATAGTTGAGCCCGTTTCCTTTGTGAATACTGAGGAGAAAAATGAGTTTAACACCTTTGCCATTTCTCTATCCTCTGTAACCAGAATACCTTCATCATTCTTTATGGGGCCAATATGATCTGACCTCCCTCTCTTGCTGTTTATATACTTAAAGAATTTCTTGGGATTCCTTTTACTCTCTTCAGCTATGTGTCTTTCATGTTCTACCTTAGCTGCTCTGATTGCACCTTTGCATTCCTTATTGCGTGTTTTATATATATGAAAATCTGACTGAGACCCATCCTCCTTGTATTTTTTGAAGGCCTTCTTTCTTGCTTTTATGTGTGCCTTTATGTCGGAGTTAAGCCATCCTGGTCTTTGATTAGCTCTTTTAATTTTATTTCCTGTTGGGATACACTGGCTAACACCTTTGTTTAGTATGTTCTTGAAGCACTC
Source organism: Glandirana rugosa (assembly GCA_018402905.1). Lineage (NCBI taxonomy): Eukaryota > Metazoa > Chordata > Amphibia > Anura > Ranidae > Glandirana > Glandirana rugosa. Next base: position 160,484 of record BLSH010007149.1, read on the forward strand.
CCATTTTTCCTCCGCATTCATTGTTCCTAGAATGTTATCCCAGTTAACATCTTCCAGCAAGGAGCGTAGTTTCTGGAAGTTGGCTCTTTTAAAATTCAGTGTCTTTGTATTCCCCTTATGTTTCCTATTTGTGTAATTTATACTAAAACTAATTGACCTGTGATCGCTATTTCCTAGATTGCCCCTTCCACGTCTGTGATCAGGTCTGTGTTGTTAGTAATCAGAAGGTCCAATAATGCTTTTTCTCTTGTTTGGTACATTTATCATCTGACCCATGAAATTATACTGCAGGACATTTAGGAAATGGCGAGACTTAGCTGAACGTGCAGTACCTTCCTCCCAGTCAATATCTGGATAATTGAAATCCCCCATTATAATAACACTTCCCATCCTAGCCGCTATTCCAAATTGTGATAGGCTCCCCCTCCTCCCTCTGATTTGGGGGCCTATAGCATATTCCCAGTATTACTTTCTCCCTGGTATCTTCCCTTTGTAACTCTACCCATAAGGCTTCAACTTCCTCCCCAGATCCACTAGTAATGTCATCTCTCACCTTAATTTGTATGTCATTTTTTATATACAGGCATACCCCTCCCCCTTTTTTTGCCCCCTCTATCCCTGCGATATAGGGAATACCCCTGAATGGTAGCCAGCCAATCATGAGAGCTGTTGAACCAAGTCCTCGAAATTCCCACAAAATCTAATTCCTCCTCGTACAGTAGCAACTCTAGGTCTCCCATCTTGTCTGCCAGACTCCTGGCATTAGTGAACAAGCCACGTAGTTTTGTCTGGACGCCTACTGTTTCCTTGCTGGGTATTCCTTGTTTGCATGTAGTACTTGTTACTCGGTATATGTGTTATACGATCAGGTCAACAATATATCTGGAATGTGAGGAAACAAACAATCATGCTCCCACTAGGAGCAGGAAAGTCCTAGGGATGTCTAGAAATGGTCAACCAAAGGATTTTCAATCCAACGACCAACCCAGACAAAAGTACTGGGTTGTGAAGGAATTGGTGTGGTGCAGTGGACTGTCATCGGGAACTGGACAGCCGCTAATGTAACAAATATTAGCCAAACAAAAACATAACAGAGTCGTACCATTATGAACAGCATATACAAGTCTGCAGTGATGGTTACCGGCCTGAGTTAATACAAATATGGGGAGTTTTGTTTGGAATGGCAATAAGCAGGGAGACTGATTGGCTAAAACGCTGTGCAGTAAAAGCCAGGGTAATCGCTGCAGACTTGAGGTATAGTACTATAAGGCAAGAAGTCTATAGTCGGTGCGGGTCTATTTGACTCAGCATAGGATCAGAAGGAGAAGATGCCTTCTTCAGATTTACAAGTAAATTAAGTACCTTTGTAGGTGAATTTGACTGCAAAGGGGAAGCTCCAGCGGTATGCGATTCTGTGTTGCGGAATTTGTAGGTGAGGTTTTAAAGCTTTCCTCCTGGCCAGAGTTTGCTGTGAGAGATCTTAAAATATCTGGTATCTGTGACCTTGGAATGTAAGATTCCCTTTGTTGCGGGCTGCTTTCATAAGCTGTTCCTTCGTACGGAAGAAGTGCATTTTAGTAATGATGTCACGTGGGGGACCCTCTTCCCTGCGTGGGGCCAGGGATCTATGGATTCGGTCCATCTCTAGCCTTTTCTATAAGAATGGAGGGAGCAAGATCCTGAAAAAGGGCAGTTATGGTGGACTGGAGGTCCTCAACTGTTTCCGGTATTCCTCGAATACGCATATTAGATCTCCTAGCCCTATTTTCAAAGTCTTCCAGGCGGACTTGTAGGGTTGCATTTTCCTCCTTGAGAGTCTCTATATCCTCCTCGTGGTTAGTGGAGACCACCTGGAGGTCCTCCATTCTCTCCTCCAAAATTGTATTACGACTTCCAACTTCCCATATCTCTTTTGTGAGCTTATCTGTGTTAGTATCCGAAGTGTGTTGTAGCGCCCTTTGTAGCATTAGTTCAAATTGGTTCAAGAGGTCCATATTGTGGAACAACCCCTGGGCTGAGGAGGAGGAGGATGGTAGAGGTGTAGCAGTATGATCACTGACCTGTGGGCAAGGTGAATTGATTAGTGGGCAGCTGTGGTGTGGCTGAAGCGATGTGAAGAGATGGTTGTGTTGCAATTTTGAGAGCTGCTTCCATAAGGACTTCTCGGATCGTTTTCGATCTGTTGCCTGACTTTTTACCAGGTGACATCCCCCCAAGGGGGTTTCAGGGATTCTCAGCGAGTTAGTGGGAGAAGTCAGCTGGCATTCTGGTGGTACAACTGGTGATGAGTGGCTGTGACAGACCCGGTGCGATTTTAAACAGGCATGCTCATATTTAATATATAGTTGCTGGGTGAAGTGATATGTAGGCCTCAATAGGCTGCAGCCTGACAGGCCAGACACTGAGTGGTTGGAGCGGTGCCCGGCGGAGGAATGAGGACTGGGGCACTGCTGCACAGCACCGCGGGGGCACCCGAGGCAGCAATGACAGAATAGTCTCTTAGGGCCGGGAGGAGAAAGGTGTGATAGGCTGCAAGATGGCAACAGCCATCCTGTGGTATGGGGGGCGGACTTTGTCACAATTCCACCTGGGCTAGTTCTCAGCTAGGTATGGTCCCTCAGGCCTAGCAAGGGTGTTGACTAGGGCCCAGCCGAAGGGGAGCTGATTGCTGTGGCTGATCCGCGGTCTGTAGGCCGGAATCTCCACAAGATGGCGGCCGCCGCCGAATAGTGGGGGAGGCCACGGATTAGGCTGACCGTCCGATCGGTTACGGCTGCCATTATGAGAGTCCCCCTTAGTAGTTAAGGGTGCTTGTCAGTGTGGCCCTGATGAGAGGGGCTTACCTCAGGGGCGATGTTGCTATCCATCCGCAGGCTGGGGGGTGTAGCAAGATGGCGGCGGTCCATGAGGCCCCGGAGCGGCGCCTCTCTAGCTGCGGATGCCTGAAGGATCTGGTTGATTTCCAGCTTAGCGCCTGCCAGGAGGGTAGTAGAGCAGAGCTGAGTTGTTTGGAGAGTTGTCGTGAAGTTCAGTAGCGAGGATGGAGCAGGATGGTAAGTGTGTAGTCCGGGGCTCCTCTCCTACACGTCCGCTCCTGATCCTGTCCAGACAGGCCCCCCCAGTGGGTGACTTTTAAAGGCAAGGCAGGCCTTAAACACCTCACTACCGGCATTTTTCTTAGTTTTAAAAAAATTGTGGCAAAAAGTAACTTCATAGGTGTTTGTACTGCCCTGGTATTTTTTTAAATGTATTTTATAACAGAAAAGTCTTGTCTTTTTTTTTTTCTTTCAATATTTTGTCGTCTTGCCTTTATTTAGTAAAAATAAAACCCAGTGGTTATTAAAAGAGAAGTATGGGTTTGTGCTTTTTTTAAGATTTATACTTACCTAGGTCCAATGCTGTGTCTGTCCCCTGGCGCCTGAGAACCAATCGATCGAACATTGCTGATCACTCCTGTGGTAAACGCGGGTATCTGATCACTGCCCTCCTCACTAACGGGTGACTGAGGACCCCCTTGATCTAACACCACGCTTGTCACGAACGTAACAATGCCAGTTTCAGCTGCTTTCAGCACAAAGATTTCCCAGTTTGCGGGACCACTGTCTAAATGCCAGCCACCTGAGAGCGATTGTTACCGGGCTAATTCAAATAATTAACCCTTTCTCTGCCACCACCTCTACTTTCGGGACCGAGCAAGAAGAACTCAGAATTTTAGCAATACCAGTATTTCAGAATAACCACCTGTAACACACGCTTTCACCGCAGACAGGTATAGTCAGATGCGTTATTTTAAAAAAAGTAGCACTCTTGCAAAGGAACAGATTCGTAATTGTTGCATTAAGAGCTTTAGGGACAAGGTTAACACTTTTCAGAATAAGGTTTGATAATGAAAAGGTGCAGTAAAATATTTACATAAAAATAAAGAAGGTTACAAAATAATGAGACAAAATTACCGCAGCAAAGAAAACAGAATGAATATACTTACTTTTGAAATGTCCGTGACTAATCAGTGTTTCGAAGAGGATTCTCTTGTTCTCTGATGTTGTTTCGTTGATGGAAATTGAGAACTGGAAATTGATCTTAGCAGTCCCTTTTTCTCTGGTTGACAAGGGGTGGGGCTGTACACCCCTTACCACTCACATGAGTGGGCAGATTTTTAGACTGAATGTCCAGGGCAGCCTTGAAATACAATCCTTTCCCAAGTTGCGTATGAAAAACCATATCTCATGATTGGGCCGTCCAGCAAATCCCACAGTAAGAAATTCAATCTCTGCATATACAGGGCTTTAAATTAAGTCCACACATGAGGGCTCTGCGACATTCGGGGACCTTGGGGAGGTAATACACCAGTTTTGTTTCCCCATACTAGGGAAGTCCTTGACGTGTATACTCCCTTTACACGGTACGAACTGCTGCCTCTGAATATGTACATTTTATCACTATGTCATGTTCCTAGCTGCAGTTATGACTGTCATTTTTCTACCTTTTCATGTTGAGTTCAGGGTTACTGAAAGGTTAGGATTGCCTGGGTGATTTAGGGTGCTCGCCTGTGCAAACATTAGTTTGGTTTATGGCTGTTTAAATACTGTTAAAATAAACAGACAGGACTTTCTCCCTGATGGGTTATATACCAGGATCCAGGTGGCCCTTTGAAGTCGATCTGGCCAGGAAGGGAGGAGGTGTGAGGAGTTTAGCTCAAGAACTGACAGTGTTTAAAAACTTAGCAGCCATTCTTGCTGATGAAATGGAACCCCTTCCAAAATGGAGTCAGCCTTGCTACATGCGTCTTGCGCGTGATATCATTACTTTGTGTGTTTCACACGTGATATCATCACAGCTCCATTCTGACAGCTCCCTGAGCAGAGAGCTTCTGACTGTCAGTCACAGCTCTCTGCTCTGCTCCCTCCTTGGAGTGCTGGGCTGTGGAGGGAGCCGGGGTGGCCGGCTTAGTCTCTCAGCGGCTTGCTGAGATGCTGAGCCCCGGGTGTCAGTCCAGGCACCTGGCAGATCCAGACTTTGACGGGGTGCCTGGACTGACTTCTGCGTTGTCAGCAGAGAGCGGACTTCAGGCCGCTCTCTGCTAAAAACAGGTCACAGGAGTACAAAACGCATTGCACTCCTGTGATCCACAGAAGAAGTACAGCCAAACGAGCTTTGGCTATACTTCTCCTTTAAATACCATCAATATAAAGCCCTGTCTCAAAAATGTTATATACTTAATTTTGTTATGGTGTTGCATGCCTGAGTAATTGTCATTTAAACCATCACAGCACTGAAAACTGAAATAATATCCTGGTAATGAGGGGTGTAACATGCCGATAGTGAGGTGGTTAAAGAATATACAGTATGTCCAAAATTGCTACACCATTGGTTATCAAACTTATGAGGTAATCCACCCATTTGGAAGCAAATGCATTTTTATTCCCCACACCCCACTTGTACACATTTTTGGGATTAGTCATACATCTGTAATCCATTACTACACCACCGGAACTAAAACATTAGAGACAAACTGATAAACCTCAATCAAGCTCCAGGCTATCAATCCAAGAACAGCATAGTTCTGTTACTGACAGAGAGCAATTTTTTTGTGTACAACTTGCCCCAGCACAGCAGTAAGCACAAGCTGCACAGTAACCTAAATCTCACATGGCTGTGGCTGCTGGACATCTTAGGACATAACTGTACTTGCGTCCCAGTCCAGCCCACTTAGTGAGGGAGGGGGTAGTGTGCAAATCCCACACTTTGAGAAACACTGCATTACACATTCTCTTTAGTGTATAAGTAATATGTGACAACAAGATCATTTATATATATATATATATATATATTGCAGAGTTTCTTTTTGATTTGCATTTCATAAGTGTAATACTTTGTCTTGTGTTTTGTTCTGTGTTTTACTCAGGCATTTTTTTTTTCCCCAGATCCTACTGTTAATAATTTTCATGTGTGTTACATTATTGATTGCTAGTCTAGTATGCCTTACATTACCAGGTAAGCATGTATCTTTGTCACTCTTAAAATACTTTTAAATTATTTAAACATGTTATGAAATGCTAGAAGATGTCACTTCAAGGTTGTATGCTGGAAAAAGTGTACCTTGCTCTGTCACAGTTGTCTCCTTCAATCCAAAAGTAACTAAAAGGGGTAGTCCAGATCAGTGTAAATGCAACAACCAAAACATAGATGAATTATTTTTCTTTTGAACCTTTCCTCACTAGAAAGTACAATACAATTTTACTGGCAAAAGTTTTGAATAGAACTCTCCTCCTGTGCACCAAAGACACTGTGCAGAGATATGTGTATATTATCTATGGGCACTCTAAGTTTTTGATGGAATACATACCATGAGTTTAGTTTCAAACACAAATAAGACTGTTGCACAGTTCCTTGGAAAGGGGACAAAGCATTAGGCCACTTAGTGTTTGTAAATCCTAAATCTATTTTCCATTTATCCATGTTTGCTTTTATTCCTCGCTGTGCACATGTGTCTAGACTATGGACATTAATGTTTTTACAAAAGATTTTAAAGGATAAGTGCACTTTTAGCGAAAGTGCAGTTCTCCCATTTGTAACTTTAAAATGTCCCAAATGATCCCACCCCCTTCTCCAGAGATGCATACTTACCAACGGCTGTGGCCTCTGAAGATTGTTTACATCCGACGTCACAATTCCTCTGTCTCCTTTCCACGCCTGCACAGTAGAGCCTCATAGAAGATTAGGGGGCTTGTATCCCAGCTGAGACGGTCCACAGTCCCCTGGAACTTGCATCCATCCCCCAACAATGTATCCAGACTCTACCTGAGCCAGGTAGAGGGTGTAGTGTACTATGGGTGTAATTTTGTATATGAATTTATATAGTTAAAAAAAAAATATATATATATATATATATATATATATATATATATATATATATATATACAGTTAGGTCCATATATATTTGGACACAGGCACAATTTTATTTATTTTTCAGGTACCAAGCCATATTAAAGCTATAGTTATATAATGGATATGGGCTGAAAGTGCTCACACTCAGGTTTAATTTGAGGGTATGTACATCCAATTCGGGGGAAGGGTTTAGGAATTACAGCTCTTAAGAATAGCCACCCCCCCCCTTTTTAAGGGACCACAAATAATTGGACAATAGCTGTTTCATGGCCAGGTGTGGGCTACTCCTTCGTTATATCTTCATCAGTTAAGCAGGTGAAAGGTCTAGGGTTGATTCTAAGTGTGCTATTTGCATTTGGAATCTATTGCTGTGAACCTACATCATGGGCTCAAAGGAGCTGTCCACGCAAGTGAAACAGGCTATTATAAGGCTTCAAAAATGAAACCCATCCATCAGAGAGATAGCAGCAACATTAGGAGTGGCCAAATCAACAATTTGGTACATTCTCAGGAAAGAACACACTGGTGAGCTCAGCAACATAAAAACGCCTGGAAATCCAGAGAAGACAACAGTGGTGGATGATCGCAGGATCCTCTCTATAGTAAAGAAAAACCCATTCACAACATCCAGACAAGTGAAGGACTCTCTCTAAGAGGTGGGCGTATCATTGTCAAAGTCTATAATCAGGAGAAGACTGCATGAGAGCAAATACAGGGGGTTCATCACAAGGTGCCTGAAGAATAAAAAAGCCAGATGAGACATTGCCAAAAAACATCTAAAAAAGCCAGACCAGTTCTGGAAAAGCGTTCTTTGGACGGATGAAACTAAGATTAATACCAGAATGGCGTGACCGGATGGGAGGCGGCTGAGAGTCAGAGCTCCCGCGTCTGCCCTGAACGCCGTGTCCGGCGTCTCTCTCAGGGGATCGAGTCTGGTCGAGATGCCTAGATGGTGATGGCGACGGGGATGGGAGGCTGGAACCGCTGGTGAGACTGAAGATCTCCCCAAGATATCATTGGAAAGACCTGCACGTGTCCCACGAGCCGGCCAGCGTGAATGCTGGAGGAGCCACGGCTTGGAGGAGGTGACGCTGGCATATATATGAAAGCAGCTGGCCCTGGAGGGTGGAGTGGAGAGGTGATTCCTGAGGGGCTGGTACATGCTACATACGGGAAGACTGGTGAGTGTATCTAGTCTGAGAGCAATAATAATGATGCCTGAGCAACAAAGGAGATGCAATTAGAAAGTAAGTGGTTTTGGGCGCTACTTGAACAGGCTGAGTTTGCTGACAGCTCCAGGAATTTTGTTATTTGACAACTGGTGTAAGGACAAACGTGGACATATCTATGCGTGCTTCCCTCCTCCCTCTCCTTTTGTGTCTTTCCCTCGGTGGAAGAACTACATTGATATAAACTGAGGTGTAGAGGCTGGAAGGGACATGAGAGTGCTCTAACTTTTTGCAGACGTCGTCGCTATCCATTTTAGGGTAAGATCTGGTGGGTGCTCTTAAGTGCCCTCCCGCTTTCCGCCGCCAGTGAGAGAGGGGGTGAGAGGGTGGGGAGGAGCACAGGAGCGCTGGAAACCTTGCATATAGATCGCAAGGGGGCCCCCTATACAGGACGGTGGAGCACAAGATTGGGGCGGAGTGTTCTGCTGAACTCATTGGGGTATCTCCAATGTGTGAGGAGTCACTTAAGGAGCCGATATATAGGCACGGAAACAAACCCATGCTGCATCAGTTGGTGGAAAGTGAAGTTTGAGCAAGAAGGTGGCGATCGGTGGCACCTGGGGTGTGTTCCCCAGGGCCTGATTCACTAGAAATAGAGGCCTCGTTTTCTTTCCTTTTCCCTTCGTTTTCTTTTTTCTGGGGGCGAGAGGACTCTTTCCTTGCCATGACGAAAAAGAAAGGGGAGGAACAGGCTCCGCCTACCCAGAAGTCTAAGTCCAAAGACACTGCAGTAGTGGCAGCGAAACTAGAAAAATATGCGCACTCACCAGCTAAAACACCAACCAAAGGGAGTACGCAGCCTGTAACAAGAAACAATCAAGATAGTAAACAACAGAGGAAGAGTCTAGGGCCCAGCATAACAAATTTGGAGGCACCCGTGTTGGAAGGAGAATCGGTGGGGGCACACACCACCAGCTTCCAATCATCAACTAGCTCAGAAGAGGCAAATAAGAGCAGCGCTGGGGAGACGGAACCATCACTTAAAGAAGTACTACAGGTGGTGAACATTTGCAGAGCAACGCTGGCGGAGCTATTTGTTCAAATGAGAGGAGTTAGAGACGAAATTACATTGGTGCGGCAAGATTTACAGTCTATCCAGGAGAGGACATCAGTGGTAGAGGAGAGACTGGGCGTGGTGGAAGACGAGCTTGACCCCCTAAAAAAGGAGCTAAAGGCTCTCCGGGAAAAAGTAGAGGCACAGGCACTTAAGCTGGATGACTTAGAGAATAGATCGCGGAGGGAAAACATCAGGATAGTGGGCCTCCCGGAAGACAGCGAGGGAAGAGATCCTGTGAATTTCATAGAGAGGTGGCTCAAGGAAGAAATTGGAGGTACAACTCCACTGTCAGCAAACTTCCGTGTGGAACGTGCGCACAGGGTACCTTTTAAACGCCACCCACAGGGGTCATTTCCTAGACCAGTACTAGTCAAATTATCAAGCTACCGGGACAAAGTCTATATTTTGCAAAGAGCCAGGGAAATAGGAAACCCGAAGTTTAATGGCAGTAGGATATCTATATATCCAGACTTTTTCCCAGAGCTTCAGAAAAAAAGAGCTCGATTCCGAGATGTCAAACGCTCTCTATTCCAATATAAAGTGAAATACGCACTGTTGTATCCAGCTCGATTGAGGGTGACGGCGCTAGGTCAAAGTCAGTTCTTTGACACCCCTGAAAATGTCGCGATCTGGCTGGAGAACAACAAACAGAAATTTAATCTAGATGAGGGGGGAGTGGCACTGGGTCGGGACACATAAATGATTTATGAGTGAATGGAGATGATGGAATAGATCACTTCGTAGGACACGACGTTTGGGGTAGAAAGGGGGTTCACGTTGGAGATGGTTGATGTGGGAAGGCGGGGGTGGGGAAGGGTAAGTGTATGTGGGAGGTCACAAGTTAAGCCCCTAGGTAGAACCAAAGGGGGTTGGGGGAAGGGGGGGTTAGGGGGGGGGGAGGAGGGTTTTGGGTGTAAGCAACATGCAAGAATGAATAATAGGGGGGGAGAAGGATGTGGTTCTAAGCACTATGAAAGGGAGAGAGGGATATATGTTCAACTTGGTCTCATTGACCTGTTAGATAGCACGGAAAAAAGAGCACTGATAACTACACAAAAGAGTGAAAGAGTGGGAATGAAATTGTGGCACTTTGTAAAGTTTGTAACAACACAGTGGTATCACATGGGCAAAATCATGAGTCGAAAAGTGTGGAATGAGTATTAAAAATCTGCGTTTGGTATCTTGGAATGTTAGGGGGATGGGGTCTCCAGAAAAGAGAATGGCGATCTTTGCAAAGATGGGAAGGTTAGGGGCCGACGTAATTTGCTTACAGGAAACCCACTTGGCCAGGGACGGTCTTGCCACTGCAAGAAGAGGTCAATATCAATATCAGTTTCATTCAGCTTACTCCTCTCATGCGAGAGGCGTAAGTATATACATTAAGAATGGAGTGGTGGGAACTATTGTGCAGTCTGAGGTGGATGTGGAGGGGCGGTATGTGTTTTTACTGGTAACCCGCAATAATGAGCTGCTTGTCTTGGTGAATGTATACATACCCCCTCCATTTAGCATGGTGGTTCTACTCAGTTTGGTCAAGTTTATTATGGATAAGCCACATATACCAGTAATAGTGACGGGAGATTTTAACATGACCATAGACGGGAGTTGTGATAGATTCCCACCTGACAATAAAAGAAATAGAGTAGTAGAAGAGAGGTTCTCCTCGATGTTGAGTGAGGCAGGACTGATTGACATCTGGAGAACTAGAAATCCAACCTCTAGGCAGTACTCATGCTTTTCCAGCTCGTACAATACCCTTTCCAGGATTGATCTCATACTGGGGAATCAGGAGGCCATGGCCTTAGTGGAGAGAGCTGAATACTTGCCTAGAGGTCTATCAGATCACTCCCCAGTCCTTGTAGAAATTGGTCAGGTACTGGCAAAAAGAGAGGCTAACTGGAAATTAAATCCAGTATGGCTTAACATCATAAAGAAGCAGGAAGGATTAAGGGGGGCCTTAGAGGAATT
>BLSH010007149.1:175168-197747 GCA_018402905.1 Glandirana rugosa
ACCCAACTTTAGTCCACTAACCGAGTCGGTAACGTCTTATAAGTTGAAGAAAAGGAAGTTTTCAAAGACCCAACGAAAGCGTCACACAAAACTTAGTAACAGGTAGACATGACACTTCGTCGCAAGTTAGTTTAAACGACGTAAACCGACTTATACCCGACTTTCATGACATATAGAGATTTGTGACGTCTTAAGTAGGCCGACGAAGACAGTGTAGTTATTTGTGGTTACTGGGTCACGGTGACCTTCGGTACGTACGGAGGTGGTACAAAATGTCTATTGCAACACACGAAACCTAGTACTTTACAGGTGTGCAAAAAAGGGCAGTAAGACCATAATTAGAAAAAAAAAAAATAAACTAAGAGATCTATATGAATGTCTATATGAAATGGAACTCTTAAAACGGTCTACTGAAGTGGAAAAAAAAAAAAAAAATAAAAAAATAAAAAAAAATAAAAAAAAAAAAGATTAATACCAGAATGACGGGAAAAAACGTGTGGACATTTCATGATCCAAAGCACACAACGTTATCTGTAAAACATGGTGGAGGCATGCATGGCTTCCAGTGGCACTGGGTCATTGGTGTTTATTGATGTGACAGAAGCAGCCGGATGAATTCTGCAGTGTTTAGAGATATACAGTACTTTCAGCCCATATTCAGCCAAATGCAGCAAATTTGATTGAACGCTGCTTCACAGTACAGATGGACAATGATTCAAAACACACTGCGAAAGCAACCCAGAAACTTTTGAAGGAAAAGAAGTTGAATATTCTGCAATGGCTGAGCCAATCACCTGATTTCAACCCAAATGAGCATGCATTTCACTTGCTGAAGGCAAAACTAAAGGCAGAAAGACCCACAAATAAAGAACCACTGAAGACAGCTGTAGTTCAAACCTGGCAAAGCGTCATAAAGGAGCAAACCCAGTCTTTGGTAATACCCATGGGTTCCAGACTTCAAGCAGTCATTGCCAGTAAATGATTCTCAACAAAATATTAAATATGAACATTTTATTTATGATTATATTCATTTGTCCAATTGCATTTGAGCACCTGAAAAGGGGGCTGTGTATAAAAATGGTTGCAGCTCCTAAAATTTATACTTGATATTTATGTTCAACCCCTTGAATGAAAGTCTGCACTTCAAAATCATTTGGCTTGTTTCATTTTAATTTTATTCTGGTGGCATACAAAGCCAAAAGTATGAAAATTGTGCCTGTGTCCAAATATATATGGACCTAACTGTATATACACACACACATACAGTATTAGGGCTGATATGTAGGCCTAGTCTGACCAGATCAGCTATATTCTACATAACAAAAGAATAGCTAATAGCTCTTTGCTATATTAATTTTATGCAAGACCACATTGGCCCTTGAGGGTCAATCTAATTGGTGATCTAACCAGGTGGTTAGATCATTTCCGGACAGCTTTGGTTAGATTTTTATAACTGCAACTGTCCAAGGCCAAGAGGCATATCTGTCGCCCAGAAGATCAAATGGGCTACTAAAACTGGCCAATCAGATTGCTTGACCTTATTACTGCATGGGGAAAATGTGTATATTAGGGAAGGTTTTTTTGGCAAAGTTATGACAGGAGAAACAGGTTCTCTGAAGGTGTCTTGTTGATGCATGAATATGAACAGACAGGGTAGATGGCAGGGTGTTTGGGTTCTCTGAAGGTGGCTGATTGTTGCATGAATATTCCAAACACCCTGCCATATACCCTGTCTGTTCATATTCCTACATCAACAAGACACCTTCAGAGAACCCTGTTTCTCCTGTCATAACTTAGCCAAAAGAACCTTCCCTAATATACACATTTTCCCCATTCAGTAATAAGGTCAAGCCATCTGATTGGCCAGTTTTAGTAGCCCCTTGGATCTTCGGGTGACAGATAATGCCTCTTGGCCGTGGACAGCTGCAGTCATAAAATCTAATCAAAGTTGTCAAACAAGATGTTGTGAACAAGTTACCATTTGAAGAATGCTATTTATCATAAACAATAAATTCTTATGACCCCTTTTGATGATCAGTTATAATTAAATACTTGCTTTCATTGTTAATGGGCTAATTGCATTCTTACGCAAAGACATAAACATTTTAACTTGTCTTCCTTGATCTTAACGGTTCCTTTCAAGTCTGACTAGACCACCTGCACTCCATAATCATTTGCAAATTTGCAAACCACCCCTCTTTGAATGGTTTCATTAGATTGGCCTTCAAGAACTAAGGTGATCTTGCTTAAAATTAACATAGCATAGAATCATTAGCTATCCTTTTGTTATGTAGAATATAGCTGGTCTGGTCATACCCTAGCCTGGTCAATATTTCAGCCCTAATACTGTATGTGTGTGTGTGTGTGTGTATATATATATATATATATATATATATATATATATATATATATATATATATATATATACACACACACAAAATTACATCTATAATATACTACAGAGGAAAGGCAGACCAGCAAATCGCTGATTTCCTATAGCAACTGCAAACCAGAAATGACTTGGATTACCTCACTTTTGGTTTTGGCTGTTACTTTCCCTGTGTGTTATAGCTTGGGAAGAAGCAAATAGCCATAAAACAGATTTGCTGTAATTGGGGTATATTTGGTCCACATCGCTATGCCTGTTTTACCAAACCAAAAGTATTTGTGTGCCAAACTCCAGAATATGTATAATAATTTTTAACTATCAGGGAGAACTTCATTCTGATCCAAGAAAAACTGTAACTAACCACTTTGTATAGGCAAAAATAGATATGATGATATGCTAGACCTGGTATTCTCAAACCATGCAGTGCGTTTAACTAATGTTCATAGAAAGGAATATCTGGGTAGTAATGACCATAACATGACTTGTTTTACAGTTTATTAGCTGCATCAGAACAAGAGCGTTACATCCAACTTTCAATAAAAAAAATTTGTCAAATGTAAAGATGCTATGTTGTACAAAAAGCATACACCTGTAAATGGTGACAGGTAATGCAACCCATACATCTCCAAAAAGGAGAGAATAATAAAGGCATGAAAACATATATGATATAGCAAGTTTGTAAAACTTTCCAGTGTAGCCTACAGTATTTAAACCATATATCAAGATTGTATTGAAAGAAATTTTAGTGACCGTCAGACAGAGCAAGAAACAGTCTATAGAGATAAGAGCATGAGGAAAATTGAGTAAAGAAAGGAAGAGGCAGGAGGGCAAGAGGGTTGGGGTGTCCCAGAGGGTCTATTATACAACTTATTTATATAGCTAGAAGAGAATGATTAAAGTGATATAAAGGGGAATTTAACAAAAAAACAAAACAAAAAGGAAACATGTTATACTTTAATATGGATATGAAAGTGTCACATTTACAAAATACTGTATGTGAATGTTACCATATCAAAGCCACAAATCAACCAAATTTTTTAACATCAAACTTAACCAATGCCAAACTTTTAACAGTTCTTGTTTCTATATGTGCAGTGAAAATGCGAGTAGTCCAAAAAAAGTTAAAAGTCAAAGTGGCCAAAGTGCAAAATAGTGGCAAATCATCTTATAAACTACAGGATGGGATTCATGGTGTGTGAAGTGAAGTCCACCACCAAGAATCACAACATGGCCGCTCACCTTAAAATATGGCCCCTAAACATGTAAAGGTCAAAATATGCATGTTGTTCTTTGGTTATGGGAAAACACCTTTATTAGTAGTAATAATCATTCACTGCCTGCAATCACAATGGCCACTCACCTTCTGTTATGGAGTAATTAATTAAAGATCGCACAAAACAGAATGACGATTATGGCCATGATTTTATTTTTATTACTGATCATTGGGTTCATTATAAACAAGCGATAAGTATCTTTTAGAAAGCCCTGGAATATACTTTTGGGGGATAAGACATTTATAACAACAACAATCCTCTGGCCCACAGTTGTCAAACTGGTGGCCTTTCAGCTTGCTGAACTACAAATCCCACAAGGCTTTGTAAGGCTGACAGATACAAGTATGACTCCTACAGGCAGAGGCATGATAGGACTTGTAGTTCCGCAACAGCTGGAGGGCCACCAGTTTGACACCCCTGCTCTAGCATATCTGGAAACTGCTAAACAGGGTGAGTTAGAACAACTTTGGGTTGCTTGTTTGCCCCATTTCAAGTGCTTGATTAATTATAAGCCAGGGTGACTCCACAATAATATGGATGCTTTATCTTGATATCTCCTAGAACATCCACAAGGGAATGTAGATCAGCAATTAGGAGAATCTGAGGTAGCTCCCTCCCGAGTGGGGGAATAGGAAAATGAACGACAATAACCAGTCACTATATGTATGAAAGTCACTTTACACTTTGTGGCCTTGCTGCCCTCCTCAGGACCATGGGCATCCAAAGGTACTATGAAAAAACACGAGAGGGGCGGCACCGACCTAGTGCAATACCATTAAAACATTTATTAAGAACAAGAAGGTAAAATATATATACTCACAAGCGGAGCAAATTAAAAGCGTAGCGGCAAAGAAGTGTGGAAATGGTGCCTTCAGCAGGCTACACGGTCTACACCTCAGCAGAGGGACCAGACAGCGTCCATACGGCCAGGCGAACACGTTTCCAGACCTAGAGATTCCTGTCCAGGAATCAGAAGCCCACTTATCAAGAGTGAAGCTGACTTCCTGCACCCGTTCCACAGCTTCATTGACAGTGGTGACCAGTTGGAGGTACGAGATAGGTTGTTATATTGAGAGGCCCGTGTTTCTACTGAATAGTAAGACATTTCCCCAAAAAGCTTATCTCGCTATTCTACAACAGCCTTCTGATCCCCAGGGCCACTACCCAAGCGTACCAACTTAAGTCTAGATGGGAGCCGGACATGGGTGATATCGCGAAAGATGACTGGGAGGAGGCATTGACTGTCTGTAAATTAGTATCCCCCAAGCTATCTGACCGCCTCACACATCTCTACATCCTGCATAGGTCCTATATCACACCCCATTGCATCCTCAAATACGACCCGAACTCTAGCCCCCTGTGTCCAAGATGTGCTGACCCTGAGAGCTCCTTTTTCCACCTCTTGTGGTCCTGCCCGTACATCCAGGGATATTGGTCACAAATCTTTAAGTTCCTGCATGATAAGATGGGCTCCCCCCTGACACTCTGCCCACGTCAATGCATCCTGGGGATTCTTTCCCTTCCTGACCAGGACAAATACATGAACATTTTTCTCCAAGAAACATTATTCCTTATCAGGATGCAGATAGCTAGAACATGGCTGATGAGCTCACCCCCTACAATACAACAGTGGATAAGAGCGGTTAACGTCGTCCTTCCGTATAAAAAAGTCCTTTACATGCACAGGGGCTGTCCCAAAAAATACCTTAAGATTTGGGATAGATGGCTGGAGGACCCTTCCACACGTGAATGTTTGATGGTTTACTCCTCCCGACTGGTCTGGCACTCTGCCTTATTACCATGTCTACATTCCTTTTTACCCATGGTAACCATAGATGTAATTGGATTTTATATGTGCTATAACAAGATCTCTACCATGCATGTCAAACTCTGTATCCTTATTGTAGTGCCTGTTGCACTTTTTTTTATCGGTCTATCTCTCCGGTGGTTTTTCATACTCAATAAAACATTTTTGTATGATTTAAAAAAAGAATAGTGAGACATTTTCAGTTGGTCATTCCACAGTCAACAGATAGGAGTCTGCCAGATTATACACTGCAGGAGTAGATATTTTTGTACTGGCTGTACAGAGGCATATGTCCAGGGTAATTTTACTGCCTTGGTTTGTCAGTCTGGATGCAGGTCTGTCAAGAATGCCGGAGTTGTGTTTTACATAAGTGACAGACTGAGCGGACCACCTCTCTCATGATCACAATGGCTGAACCATTTGAATTGCTGACTATGGACTTTCTGTATGTGGCTAAAACAAATGCTGGGTATCTGTATGCTTTGGTGTTTGTGGATTGCTTCTCTAAATTCAAACAGCTGTCACCACAACCAAGCAGTTTTGGACACGTAGTGCAGCCATAAGTTTTTTTGGTTGAGTGGACTTTGTAAATTGGTAATCTCCATACTATTCGCAAAGGATTGGAGTATTTAAGCAACCTTTAAGCAAACTCTGTTGGGTATGATTTGTGCACTATAGGAGGTACATCAGTAACATTGGCTGCATTATGTGGGTGATGTGGTTTGTGCCTATAGTCATACAATGCATAAAGCCACAGGGTACACGCCCCTTTTTTTTTCTTACTGCTAAGCGATCATTCTATTTTTTTTACTGTCTCACTTGTGTTGATTATTTGCTCTTCCAAGGACTGTTGCATTTTGTTTGCCTGCTTGAAGGTGACACCGCGCTGGATCTTCAGGCTGGTCAAAGTTCATTGAAGAAGGGTTGTCTCCTGTTTTGGGATCCAGGCAGCCATCTTGGGCAGGATGGTCATCCTATTGGATATCAAAGCCCTGCGAGATATCAGCTGCTGTCTTGACTAGGCATTCTCTAAATAAAACATATTGCGTCATTGGGTAAACTTACAGCATGGTAATAAGTCAGGCACAAAGCCTCGTTGGCTAGGCATAACATAGGAGTAGCGATGGGCCACCACGTTCCTATCCACATTAGTGTACAGTCATAGGTGTGCGCAGCCTGTTGCATTAGGGTGTGTACCACAAAAAGAGCAAACAAACATGAGTGTGTGTGTATATGTCAGAAGGGCAGAGGACAGTGTCAGTAGGGCAGAGATAGGTGTCAGTAGTTTATTTTTTTTACAATTTTGTTTTTTTATTATTTTTTACAATATTATATATATTTTTTGGGGGGCTTTGATGAAGTATCAGGGGTCTAAACAGAGAAAGAGACTGAGGACAGAGATTCCCCGGTCCCTTTCTCTGCAGCCAGGCAGCAGGGGGTATCTGCACAGTACAGGGTGATTAGGATGTGCCCAGGCACACCTTCCACCCTATGTGCACACGCCTATGTGTACAGTATAGATGGATATATGAGTAAACTTGGTCTGCCTTGGAGTGTGATTGGAGGATTGGTGACTGGAATGTAAGATGCTAACCCCTATTTAAAATGCCTACTCATATACAGTATCTATTATGTACACTACTGTGAATAGGAGCGTGGTGGTCTCTATATGTTCCCCATGAAAACAGAGGTGTGCTATTATATCATGCCCAGTTGAACTGTCAAACTCACAAGCCACGTGCTTCCTTCATATTTGCTGGACCTTACAGGCCCTGCTAATGCTCCCTGTGTAAGGATTGATGACCACACAGCTAGGGGGTTAATTGACCTGCAATCTGTGAAAGACATATTCCTTTATTCTCACTCTGCTTACAGACCTCTACCA
Source organism: Glandirana rugosa (assembly GCA_018402905.1). Classification (NCBI taxonomy): domain Eukaryota; kingdom Metazoa; phylum Chordata; class Amphibia; order Anura; family Ranidae; genus Glandirana; species Glandirana rugosa. The sequence continues at coordinate 182,524 of BLSH010007149.1, forward strand.
TCAAGTATTGGTCCAACCTACATTAGGCGCATACAGATCTCCCTTAATATTGCTAGATTTATGTTGGGGGTTGTTTTCATTTGCGTCGGACCATAGTAAGTTGCTGAAACTGGGATTAACTGGATCCATCTAGCTAAGGCTACATTAACCCCTTGCCTTCCAGGTCTACAAGTGATTGCTTAACCTTGTTCTACGGGACTGCTCAATCTTCTACTTAATTATGCCTCTTGCCCATCTACCTGACCTTGGCTTATTGTGCTACCTATAGTTGTGTTCTCATGATGCCCCCTTAGCTTGTGCTGCTAATTTACTGCTATGCATCGTGTTGTAGCCAATTTTTGTTTTGCTTTGCATGATTCTTTCAATTTAATTGTGGGTTAACTGAGAAAGTAGTCTAGGGCTGAAACAACTAATTGATTTATGGCAAAATTTCAGAGCTGAAGCCCTGATACGGACTGGAATGATGCCACTCCGCTGTCAGTTCAGTCTGAGACTTTTAGACACTCTAAAAGATGAATCAACCATGGTTGGAGGTACCCAACTCTATTGAGGCACTTAATTAGTTCTCTATTAAGACTGACCGCCATCTGAGGGACAGCAAATCTGAGTCCGTTCCATCCTACCTAGATGCTACCAAGGGTTTCCACTACTCAAGATGCCCCAGACCCTCCTCTGTCTCCTGTTGCATCTGACATTCCAGTATCTATGCAACCTGGGCTCCTACATTCTCCACTATATCCACATCACCACCAGAACAATCTTTGTACTGTGGAAGAGTCAGTCATTATGCAGGAACCTGCCCTAACATGACCAGTACGTTTTGTTGTCCTCTATATGACTATTCTTCCGTCACCATGACTAAATCTGCTCATATTGCTCTTCCCGCTTCACTGCAGTTTCCAGAAGGGATGCTAGAGGCCCAGACCATAACTGCCTTTAATAATGCCTACCAGCATGCTGCAACTGTGCACCTTCACAGTAAAAAGCACTAAAGTAGGGTTCATCTCACTACTTTGGGGGCGCAAACATAGGTCCATTGATTACTGGAACAAAACAGTCTGATCACGAATACCATGACTTTCTTTTTGTCCAGCTCTATGATGACCCCCAATGCTCGGCAACAGCCGAATCTACCCAACACACTCTTAAGCATGGTCGGAGATTGGGGTTTAGGTGGTAGAACCCAGTGATGGCTGGTGAAATTTTGGGATGGGGCGCCAGACCCCACCTTTGTTTTTGACCACTCCCACTTTTCATAAGCCTCACCCCTTATAGTTTCTACCCATTGTGGCAGGGGTATACAGCCCAGCATCACCAGATAGGGTATACAGCATCACAGATAGCAGTATACAGAGTCACCGGATAGGGCTATACAGAGTCACCGGATAGGGGTATACAGAGTCACCGGATAGGGGTATACAGAGTCACCGGATAGGGGTATACAGAGTCACCGGATAGGGGTATACAGAGTCACCGGATAGGGGTATACAGAGTCACCAGCTAGGGGTATACAGAGTCACCAGCTAGGGGTATACAGAGTCACCAGCTAGGGGTATACAGAGTCACCAGCTAGGGGTATACAGAGTCACCAGCTAAGGGTATACTGAGCCACCAGCTAAGGGTATACTGAGCCACCAGATAAGGGTATACAGAGCCACCAGATAAGGGTATACAGAGCCACCAGATAAGGGTATACAGAGCCACCAGATAAGGGTATACAGAGCCACCAGATAAGGGTATACAGAGCCACCAGATAGGGGTATACAGTGTCACCAGATAGGGGTATACAGTGTCACCAGATAGGGGTATACAGTGTCACCAGATAGGGGTATACAGAGCCACCAGATAGGGGTACAGATAGCCACCAGATAAGGGTATACAGAGTCACCAGATAGGGGTATACAGAGTCACCAGATAGGGGTATACAGAGTCACCAGATAGGGGTATACAGAGTCACCAGATAGGGGTATACAGAGTCACCAGATAGGGTATACAGTCACCAGATAGGGGTATACAGTCACCAGATAGGGGTATACAGTCACCAGATAGGGGTATACAGTCACCAGATAGGGGTATACAGAGCCACTAGATAGAGGTATACAGAGCCACCAGATAGGGGTATACACATCACCAGAGAATGGTATACAGAGCCACCAGATAGGGGTATACACATCACCAGAGAATGGTATACAGAGCCACCAGATAAGGGTATACCGAGCCACCAGATAAGGGTATACAGAGCCACCAGATAGGGTTATACACATCTCCAGATAGGAGTATACAGTGTCACCAGATAGGGGTATACAGTGTCACCAGATAGGGGTATACAGTGTCACCAGATAGGGGGTATACAGTGTCACCAGATAGGGGTATACAGAGTCCCCAGATAGGGGTATACACATCACCAGATAGGGGTATACAGAGCCACTAGATAGGGGTATACACATCTCCAGATAGGGGTACACAGAGCCACTAGATAGGGGTACAGATAGTCACCAGATAGGGGTATACAGAGTCACCAGAAAGGGGTATACAAAGTCACCAGATAGGGGTATACACATCACCAGATAGGGGTATACACATCACCAGATAGGGGTATACAGTCACCAGATAGGGGTATACAGTCACCAGATAGGGGTATACAGTCACCAGATAGGGGTATACAGTCACCAGATAGGGGTATACAGTCACCAGATAGGGGTATACAGAGCCACTAGATAGAGGTATACAGAGCCACCAGATAGGGGTATACACATCACCAGATAATGGTATACAGAGCCACTAGATAAGGGTATACTGAGCCACCAGATGGGGGTATACACATCTCCAGAGAGGGGTACAGAGAGTCACCAGATAGGGGTATAGAGAGCCACCAGATAGGAGTATACAGAGCCCCAGATAGGAATATACAGAGCCCCAGATAGCAGTATACAGAGCCCCAGATAGGGGTATACAGAGCCACCAGATAGCAGTATACAGAGCCACCAGATAGTATACAGAGCCCCAGATAGGAGTGCACTGCACTACCCCCCTGCGCACGCCATGGACATCGCTGACAGCATGCACCCCCCCATCCCAGAGGTCCGGCACTTACTGTGTGGACTCTGGAGAGGATCATCCTGTCTCGCGGCGGTGGTGTGTGGAGAGGGCGGACGGAGGTGTCTGCTCCTCATGTTTCCCCACCCTAGGGGGGGGCAGCGCTCGTGCGCCCTTAATGCACGGGCCGCCCCTGGTAGAACCACTACTGTGGGTACCTGCGCCACTGTCTCTGCAGAAGAGACAGTCAGTGGTGGAGACTTCTGGGATGCAGGAATGGACCAAGATAGGGACTTCAGTCTACCTTCCAGCTGGAAATAGCCATCTTGAAGACCCTTGCCCAGTGCAGCAATTTCCTGACATAGTTTGTCTATAGGTGATGCCCCCCTTTTGGGCTCCATATGGCTGCATTGTACTTGCACAATCCCCATCTGACTATCTCAGAAGTGGATACCATCCAGCAATCATCCCATGCAGGCCTCAGGTTTAAATAGTCCACTAGGTGCCAGAATCAATGGTGGACATGCCTGTGTGTCCATATGCATGCCATTTTTGCATACGTTCCTATGTGCACACGCATTCTTACATACTTAGTTAAACTTCCATGGCCAAAAACGTGCATGAAAAAGAACATGATCTAGCTGACAAGAGGTTCCTGACACCTTCCCTTTGCCTTAAATACTTAGGTCTGATCCTGGACACATCCCAAAGCAATTCTTTCTTCCAAAAAATACAATTCTTTCTGTAAAATCTCATGGCCAGTAACTGAAATTCAAGAGAAATCCCACAGTGAGATTTGCCATGAGAACTAGGTCTAATAGTCACGTCCTTTGAGGCAGTGCCTTATGCCCATCAGTAGGAAAGTCAAACAAATGTAAGTTTATCAGGCTGGGGAGGAGTGTTCTAATCCTTGAAAGTTCAGGGAACCCCAAGATATGGTATTTCACTTTGAATACTGTGTCCAGTTCTGGAGACCTCACTTACAAAAAGATATTGATAAAATAGAACGAGTCCAGAGACGGGTAACAAAAATGGGGAAAGGTCTGGGGGATAAAACATATCAAGAGCGACTTCAGGAACTTAATATGTACAGTCTGGAGGAAAGAAGGGAGAGGGGAGACATGATTGAAACCTTTAAATACCTCAAGGGGGTGAATAAGGTTCAGGAGGGCAGTCTTTTCAATATGAAACCAAAATCAAGAACACGGGGACATGACCTCAAACTAACTGGGGGGAAGTTCAAAACTAATCTTAGAAAGTATTATTTTACTGAAAGGGTGGTTGATGATTGGAATAAACTACCAACAGAGGTTGTGAGACAGTCAACAGTAAATGGCTTCAAACATGCTTGGGATAAACATAAATCCATAGTCAGACAACAAGGTTAATGTAAAAAAAAAAAATAATAAAAAAAAAAATAAAAGGGGCAGACTCGATGGACTACTCAGTCTTTTTCTGCCGTCATTTTCTATGTTTCTATGTTTCTAATTTACCGGCAAGTCAAAAGTCCCTCAAGGGCCACTGACACTCTCCTCAGCACTGCTTCTCCATCTTACTCCCTACTCCCCTGCTGACATGGCTCATGTCTATTTAAGGGCTCCTAAGTTCCCTGCCAGGCCCCCAACCTGGGGATTGGATAAGGGCCCCCAAATATTCAAGGCAACCCATCCTAGCCTCCGCCCACTATCTTCCAGAACGTTAGCCAACATTCTTGAAACAGGGAGGCACCAGAGAGCTGCCAGGATTGGTCATCTAGCCCTGGCCTCTAATAACCCTGGCTCAGATTCAGTGACTGAGGTTTACACCTTAGCCAGACTATAGTTTGCATACTCTAATTCTAGTAGCACACACTAGAGGGTCCTACAAATAGAAGGCAATTACCTCCATGAACACACATGTGTACAGTATGTGTATGGACACTGTTGATCCGTAGCTCAAAGAAAACATGGTTAAATGTCATAAGACACTAAATAAAATTATAGTTTGAGGATTTACACTATGCTGGTAACATGCCCATGTTAGGAAGCATGTGTGTAGTGCTCTCTATGATTACACAATATGTACCTACTTAAACTGCTAGACTAGGGGGCGTGTCTGGATGTGAGAGGCAGCGGACATCTGGGTGAAGGGCTCCAGCCATCCTTCAATTAATCCTTCGCCATCCGACCTTCTCTGGGCTCCGGGGGGCCAGCAATCACCACAGCCTACACTACAGAACACATGCATCCTTCCTGGGGCATAGTTCTCCGGTCGGCCAGCCGGATCTGCTACGCGAGGCCCCGGCTTGTGGCCTAGTCCGCGGAGCACCACCATCCCTCTTTGTAGCCAGGCCATCTGCGGCCCCATCGGCTCTTGGCCAGTCATCTGGACATTCCATTGCAGAACAGACTGCCCTGTGACACCGCGGCCCAAGGTGCTTGTGAGTAGGGGGGTCGGGGTAGAAGTTGTGGCCCTCCGTGGTACCGCAAGCCACTGCCATCTTGTCTCCCAGGCCTGCTATTCATTCTCCAAAAGAGGAGAGGGTACACATACCCCAGCATCATCCCCACCAACTAACTGTCCTCCTTTGTGTGTGGGGGATTTTGCATCCCTGGATGTCTGGGTGACTGGTATGATCCTCCCCACAGAGAACTTTACCTGAAGTGCACAACTGTAGGCACCTCTCCCAGACCAGTGTCCCCCTATACCTCTGCATCCTTATCCTGTATACTTCTTGTTTGGTTGTAGAGTGGTGGCGGAATGATTGTTAAATATGGACCACCTGTGCCCGCTTCAGCAGCGGAACAGCTAGCCAGGTTCAGAAGACAGGAGAGTGAGGGCGACACAGCGGGCCTTGAGCATATGCCACAACCCCCAGCACATGCAATCTCTCCTACACTGCCATCCCAGGGGGTGAGCACATCCAGGCCAGCTATCTTTGATACACAGGGTGAGCCCCATCTGTTGTTGGATACCCCCTATAGCCCTACTGACAGTACAACTTCTGGGCCACCTGCAGCCGAACGCACGCTGGCTGAGATTATGCTGGTGATTCAGGACTGCAAAGCCTCCCTATCACTGCAAATTGAGACCATCCACGTTTATAACTCTCTGCTGAAGCAGGATGTACAAACTTTAAGGGAGAGAACTGGGGCTGCTGAGGAACTTATTAGTACCTTAGCAGATACAGTTCACCCAATTTCAGTCGCTGTACAGGCAAACGCCACTGAAGTGCAAAAATTGACGTCCTGTGGAACCATTCCAGGAGGAATAACCTCCGCTTTTGTGGGGTTCCCGGAGCGTTCTGAGGGTCCCCGACCTGAACGGTTCTTATACTCATGGCTGCGGGAGGTGCTGGGGGTTGAAAACTTGTCCCACACCTTCCTTATCGAGAGAGCGCACCGCACTCCACCACGTGCGCCAAATCCTGGAAACCCTGCACGTTCCTTGATTGCACAAATCTTCAATTTCCAGGGCAAGGTGACGATTCTGCACTTGGCCAGAGAAAAGGGTCCACTCAAATACATTGGCAACACCATATCCATATATCCTGACTTCTCGGCAGATGTCCAGCGTCAACATGTCTCCTTCTCTGAGGTAAAGAGCCGTCTTCGAGAAGAGGGCCTGCAATATGCCATGCTCTTCCCTGCCAAGTTGAGAGTTACCTGTGATGGTAAAGCCCACTTTTACAATACCCCTAAGGAAGCCATGGCCTGGCTTGACGATCGCTTTGGCCCGCAACATAGACAGGGACACACGGGACAATAAAAGAGGTCAGTCTGTTACTTTTCCCATGTGAATGGGTGTCTTGCTGGAGCCCGGGCTGTACATGTTGATGGACTCATTGAGATTGGCACTATGCTCACTTGTTTAAGCTCCCTGGGCAGGACTTCTGATGGTCACCTGCCATTCTACCTGGAATTACAATCCATGATAGTGGTGAGTTGACATGAGACATACTTTCACATATGTTCTAACCTTCCTGTGCTCCGGTCTCCGCACTGGTGCTATTTTCAATGGGACAATATCTGCCTCATACAAGCCCTGGAATATGTGTGAACCTGCTTGAGCACCTACTTAATTGATCCAATACCCGAAATACAATAGACTGGACCACAACCAGGGCTGGCCGCACCACCCCAAGTTCTTTTTTGAGTGTGTTACTGACACGGGCGAATACACTCGTGGCCACCTCACTGCTTCAGTGCACTATATTTCCTATTCAGGAGCACCAGCTATGCTTCATCGGAGCCCGATATCCACACCACTAACCCCATCCCATTGAATGGCGAAGCCATGGGAACTGTTTTCTGTTTTTTTCTTTTTGGGTTTTTTGTTGAACTTTTAGTTGGTTTGGGATCCAAGCTTGCTAAGTTGGGGATGGGTGGGGGAGGGTGTGACTGCATTTCTATAGACCTTTTGTGGTGGGTTGAGTTTTTTTTATAAATCATTTTTTTTTTTCATTTTATACAAGCGAGACTTTTGGTTTCACCCGACTGTCTATGGGTATACCCAAACCCTATTATTTGGCTTGATCTTTATAATGTTGAATCTCATAATAGCTCTTATGGTATAGAATATGTTCTGTATGTTATGGATGGCTAAACCACTAAAAATGATTTCCTGGAATGTAAGAGGGGCAAACTCTCCTCACAAGCGGTCCTTGATTTTTTTTTTTCATTCCTTAAGCGACACAAAACACACATTATTTGTCTTGAGGAGACGCATTTAGTTAAAGAAAGGTTTCGCTCACTTAAACAAACGTGGGTGGCTTCCTCATGCCACCCACACTACATACTCCAGGGGTGTTTCCATTTTGCTGGCCAAATCATCAGCTGAAATTATATCTGTAAAAATGGATCCAGACAGCCGGTTTGTAATTAATAATGCCCAATTATTAATTAAAAATTAAATTCAAAAGAAACCCAGGCCCTGTTCATGAATGAATCTCCCACATCGCATCTCCCCATCTCCCGCCCACGTGCATAAGAAGGAGATGTGCTCCCCCGAAACAAACCAGGAGAAACCACTCAAGGGTGCTAGCGAAGAGCCCAGCGGGGATAACTTCCCCTGAGCATTCAAAACATCCCACAACTTCAGCACCCGAGCAGAGAGAGGAGATAATATATTGTATTTAAGATACTGAACCAGGAAATAAAGAACGAGTGATGCATTATTCTGTGTCCATGTGTTGACTTTGGTCTACATTGCTCCCCACAGAGCTCTGTGTGTGTGTTTGTGTCTGGGAGTGAGGAATGGAGAGTGCCAACACAGGTTACTATAGAAGTAATATATAGGGAATACATCCTTAATGATGGGTATCATTAACTTGTTGTAAAGTCAGGTTAGAGCATCCTTTCAGCGAGGATTTTAGCAAATATTTTAATATCTACAGTTGTGCTCATAAGTTTACATACTCTGGCAGAATTTATGCTTTCTTGGACATTTTTCACAGAATATGAATGATAACACAAAAACATTTCTTTCACTCATGGTTAGTGTTTGGCTGAAGCCATTTATTATCAATCAAATGTGTTTACTTTTTTTAAATCATAATGACAGAAACTACCCAAATGACCCTGATCAAAAGTTTACATTCCCTGGAGTTTTTGGCCTGATAACATGCACACAAGTTGACACAGATTGGTTTGAATGGCTATTAAAGGTAACCATCCTCACCTGTGATCTGTTTGCTTGTATTTAGTGTGTGTGCATAAAAGGTCAATGAGTTTCTGGACTCCTGACACACCCTTGCATCTTTCATCCAGTGCTGCACTGACGTTTCTGGATTCTGAGTCATGAAAAAAGCAAAAGAATTGTCAAAGGATCTGCGGGATAAGGTAGTTGAACTGTATAAAACAGGGAAGGGATATAAAAAGATATCCAGGGAATTGAGAATGCCAATCAGCAGTGTTCAAATCAAATTGCTAATCAAGAAGTGGAAAATGAGGGGTTCTGTTGAAACAAACCACGGTCAGGTAGACCAACTGAGATTTCAGCCACAAATGCCAGGAAAATTGTTTGGGATGCAAATAAAAACACCCAAATAACTTCAGGTGAAATACAGGACTCTGATACAGGACTATGAAAACACGTGGTGTGTCTGATTCAAGATGCACAATAAGGAGGCACTTGAAGAAAGATGGGCTGCATGGTCGAGTCGCCAGAAGAAAGCCATTACTATGTAAATGCCACAAAGTATCCCACTTACAATGTGCCAAACAGCACAGAGACAAGCCTCAAACCTGGCACAAAGTCATTTAGAGTAATGCGACCAAAATTGAGCTTTTTGGCCACAACCATAAACGTTACATTTGGAGAGGAGTCAACAAGGCCTGTGAAACACAGAGGTAGATTGCTGATGTTTTGGGAATGTGTGAGCTACAAAGGCACAGGGAATTTGGTCAACATTGATGGCAAGATGAATGCAGTATGTTATCAAAAAATACTGGAGGTACTTTTGCATTCATCAGCCAGGAAGCTGCTCATGGGACGTACTTAGCCATTCCAACAGGACAATGATCCAAAACACAAGGCCAAGTCGACCTGTCACTGGCTACAGCAGAATAAAGTGAAGGTGCTGGAGTGGCCATCTCAGTCTCCTGACCTCAATATCATTAAGCCACTCTGGGGAGATCTAAAACGTGCAGTTCGTGCAAGACAGCCCAAGAATTTCCAGAAACTGGAGGATTTTTTCCAAGAGGAATGGGCAGCTTTATCATCTGAGAAGATAAAGAGCCTTGTCCACAAATACCACAAAAGACTTCAAGCTGTCATTGATGTTAAAGGGGGCACTACATGGTATTAAGAACTGGGGTATGTAAACGTTTGATCAGGGTCATTTGGGTAGTTTCTGTTGTCATTATGATTTAAAAAGAGTAAAAACAGTTGATTTATAATAAATGGCTTCAGTCAAACACCGTGAGTGAAAGAAAAGTTTTTGTGTTCTCATTCATATTCTCTGAAAAATGGCCAAGAAATCATAAATTCTGCCAGGGTATTTAAACTTATGAGCACAGCTATATGTTCAATAGGGCTATGGGCCTGTAGCTTGAATACAATGTTACATCTTTCTTTAGGTATTACTGTTATAGATGCTGCTAAGGCTTCTTTTCTCATCTCCCAATGTGTTCCGAGGCCCAACATATATGATCGTATTTTAATTAATAATTGATCTTTGAATAATTTGTAATACCTAGATGTAAACCCATCCAGTCCAGGGCTTTTACCTATTGGAACTTCTTTTATTGCAAGGAGTATTTCTTCTTCTGATATGGGCTCCTCTAGCCTATCCCTTTTGTTAGTTTAGGTAGGTTAGCTTCTTTTAGGTATTCCGTGATCTTCTCCCTCCGAATTATCTCTTTTTCCTTAACTTTCGGGTGGTTAATGGAATACAGGACACCAGGGGCGTTGCTAGGTGGGAAAAAGACCAGGGGCTCTAGCCCGAAGAAATGCAGCGCGCGAAGCATGGGTTTTGGTGTGGCTTAAAGGGGTCGTGGCTTTAGGGGTGTGGCTTGCGTCTGAGATGAACGAGGGATGGAGGAAGGAAGAAAGAAAGAGATAGGGAGGGAAGGGAAGAGAAGGGAAGGAAGGAAAGAAAGAGGGATGGAGGGACAGCGGGCCCAGATCCTAAACCACAATAGCAATACGTGTAAAGTTTAACAGTCAGCAAATAAAGATACTCCAGACACCTGGTGTTGGCGCTTCAATCATCCCGGCACCATGGTTGGTATGGCGTCAGGATGATTGAAGCGCATTATTTCTATTATTGCATTGTAATATAAAATGAAATCATTCAACTCACCATAATGCAGAATCAGTGAGAGCCCCAAGCGTTTCACTTGCCACTGTCGCCAGATGCCATCAGGTGTCGACAGTGGAGTCCCTCCTTCCATCATGTGCCCCCAGCGGAGTCACTCCTTACACAGGTGTCCCCCAGCAGAGTCCCTCCTTACACAGGTGTCCCCCAGCGGAGTCCCTCCTTACACAGGTGTCCCCCAGCGGAGTCCCTCCTTACACAGGTGTCCCCCAGCGGAGTCCCTCCTTACACAGGTGTCCCCCAGCGGAGTGTCTCCTTACACAGGTGTCCCCCAGCGGAGTCCCTCCTTACACAGCTGTCCCCCAGCAGAGTCCCTCCTTACACAGGTGTCCCCAGCGGAGTGTCTCCTTACACAGGTGTCCCCCAGCGGAGTCCCTCCTTACACAGGTGTCCCCCAGCGGAGTGTCTCCTTACACAGGTGTCCCCCAGCGGAGTGTCTCCTTACACAGGTGTCCCCCAGCGGAGTCCCTCCTTACACAGGTGTCCCCCAGCGGAGTCCCTCCTTACACAGGTGTCCCCCAGCGGAGTCCCTCCTTACACAGGTGTCCCCCAGCGGAGTCCCTCCTTACACAGGTGTACCCCAGGCCAGCAGAGGGACTCCTTACACAAGTGTCCTTCAGGCCAGCAGAGTGCCTCCTTACACAGGTGTCCCTCAGGCCAGCAGAGTGGCTCATAACACAGGTGTCCAGCAGGCCAGCAGAGTGCCTCCTTACACATGTGTACCCCAGGCTGGCAGAGTGCCTCCTTACACAGGTGTCCCCAGCGGAACGCCTCTCCTTACTTTATAGGAGAGAGGTCATGTGGGGGGGGCAGTGAGAGGTGCTCCCCGTCACACAACCGACACTGCAGATTCCAGGCGTAACAACAGTGATGCGGGGCAGGCAAGAGAGAGATGATGTCATCTCTGCTCGCCCTTCCTGCTCGTTTGTGGCTCTGTAAAGCCGCCCATTCGCGGCTCTGTAAAGCCGCCCGTTCGCGGCTCTGTAAAGCCACCCACTCGCGGCTCTATCAAGCCGCTCGCCCGTGGCTCTGTCAAGCTGCTCTCCAATGGCTCTATCAAGCCGCTCGCTCGCAGCTCTGTCAAGTCGCCTGCCCACAAGCGGTTGTCATCCGTTTGCACTGAAAAGATCTGCTTCCTATGGATCCAGCTGGTGTGATATGTGCATTATTGATGTAACATCTGGTGAGTTGCTAGTACACATGGTGTTTGATGTTTTTCTGGTGATTTCACATATAATAACGTAAATTCCACACAGGTGAAGGTTCTTATACTTTCCTGCTTTATGAGAAGTTTGGACATACTGCACCATTATTGTTGTTTTGTTTTTTTTGGATTTCGGAAGATCGCTGTATGTGACGTCCATTTGTGGACCCATCATCGCTAGTGATCCCGAATGCATTGTAGCTGTCCTCTTAGTTGAGGCAGCATCTGGATCTGATGAGCTGGCATCTTTGCCATCCCGTGTGAAACCTATGGTGATTTATTCACATAATCTGGACAATTGTTTGGAATGAACTGTGCACATACCTATTAGAATTTTGGACTTCATTATTTGTTTATGGTACTTTTTAGTACAGATATTATAGGGTTTCCTACCACATAGGAGCGCTGCGCTTTTTCTACATTATACTTTTTGAGATTGTGTTTTCTCTTTTTATGTTGCTGCTCTAATTTTTTTACGCATATTTCTTTAGGCGCTGATTGTTCACAATTGATTTTGCAAGATATAATGTAGTCTAGAATACGTCGCGTGCACTGAAGAGTACAATGTATAATCCAATATTGTTGGATGTTGTATTCTTCTCCAAATATCTACCAGTTGATTTTGATGCAAGACCTTCTTGATTCTATCTATCTGTTTTTATTTGGACAGTATGTTTGCTAATGTACATTCTATATTGAATAGTTTCCCTTTTAGGAATAAAAACCTTCCCTCTGAATCCTCCAATCTGCTAGTGGTCATTGTCGGTTAAAGCCATATTCGCTATACACAGCGAATACTGGTAGACCAACACTGGGAGACACTGTGACAATACATCCTAATAAAAATTTCTACAATAGTTCCTCCTCTTGTCATATGCTCCCATATGTCCCTCGATGAATCTTGATCTTCTTAACATTAACACCAGTCCATTAAAAAAAAAACATTCAGTCCATCCATTGTGTCCAAAAAATAAAGTAAAAAAAGAGTATGAACAAAAGAAAACCATGGTTGACACGTAGACCCTATTCTTTGGGAGGGATGACTCAGAGGGAAAGCATGAGGTGGGGGTTGTAGCGATCGCTGGTCGGTGTGGAATCCTCTGCATCTGGTACATGGGCTGGTCTTCGGGGGCCTCTTGTCTTGGCTAGGAAGATGTGATCATCTGCTCGGGCTTTGGTGACTTGATCGATCAGGCAGCAGGAACATTTCATCATGGCATATAGAAGGAATAGAAACAAAAACAACATGAGTATATATACTACTTCCTTCAGCCAGGATCCGGTGGAAAACAAAAACTCCCCAAAACCTCCCAACCCCTTTAGGAAGGATTCCAACCTTCACTGGCTATAGATCTGGCTCTCCATACCAAGGGACCGAACCTTATCCATATGGACTTGGACCTTGTCACTAGTGCCTGTCATCCAGGTACAACAGTCTTCTGCTATGAACTCACAGAAACCCCCCTTTTGCGCTAAAAGATAATCAAGTGCCATCTTTTCCTGTAATAGACTCTGTCGCTGTTCCTGTGAGATCTCCCTCACAGCTTCAACGGTTTCATTGAACACCCCATCCACAATGGATGAGAAATTGTTCAATCGTTTCCTAAGTTCACTCCCCCACCCTGTCCAAGTAGGAAACCATGCCCAGGCCTTGTTGGAGTTGGTTAACAATTCCCTTTGAGCTGTCCCTGCCATTCTTACCTTCTCTCGTGCCATCAGATCATAACGATCGGCCACGACGTAAGATGCTGGAACCCGTTTCACCATGCTCGCATTAGGGGGTATTAATTCTAAGCTGTAGAACTGCATAAGAAGTAATAGGGGGCCTGTTAGAGTCGCACAGGGGGACTCTAACGGTCCCGTGCATTGTGCAATAACAGGACAGTCTGGGGGATTCCTCCCTCAGTCTGTATGTCACACTCTTCCTTCCAACAGATGTAATCTAGTCTATTGGTGCTACTAGAAAAGGCTGGGGGTCTGATTCATAAGATTGACTGTTATACCTTTCTCACAAACCGTGGATCCTACAAAACTATTCCTCTTACCAAACTTAAAGTTAAAGCACACTTGTGGGCCACTTAGTTTGGATACCCATACTGGTTTTGTGAGGGAGGGGCAAGAACCAGAGCTAATGTGTAATCTGTAACTAATATTATCTTATAGAAATGTATCGTCAAGTTAAGTTAGTGTCTTTTGAGATCTTTGCTAGTTTTTTTTCTTCCCCGCGTTTGCTTATGCCAATATGAACATCATATATACATACAGTGCCTTGCGAAAGTATTCGGCCCCCTTTGAACTTTGCGACCTTTTGCCACATTTCAGGCTTCACACATAAAGATATAAAACTGTAATTTTTGTGAAGAATCAACAAGTGGGACACAATCATGAAGTGGAACGAAATTTATTGGATATTTCAAACTTTTTTAACAAATAAACTGAAAAATTGGGCGTGCAAAATTATTTAGCCCCCTTAAGTTAATACTTTGTAGCGCCACCTGTTGCTGCGATTACAGTTGTAAGTCGCTTGGGGTATGTCTCTATCAGTTTTGCACATCGACAGACTGAAATTTTTGCCCATTCCTCCTTGCAAAACAGCTCGAGCTCAGTGAGGTTGGATGGAGAGCATTTGTGAACAGCAGTTTTCAGTTCTTTCCACAGATTCTCTTTTGGATTCAGGTCTGGACTTTGACTTGGCCATTCTAACACCGGGATATGTTTATTTGTGAACCATTCCATTGTAGATTTTGCTTTATGTTTTGGATCATTATCTTGTTGGAAGACAAATCTCCGTCCCAGTCTCAGGTCTTTTGCAGACTCCATCAGGTTTCCTTCCAGAATGGTCCTGTATTTGGCTCCATCCATCTTCCCATCAATTTTAACCATCTTCCCTGTCCCTGCTGAAGAAAAGCAGGCCCAAACCATGATGCTGCCACCACTATGTTTGACAGTGGGGATGGTGTGTTCAGGGTGATGAGCTGTGTTGCTTTTACGCCAAAACATAACGTTTTGCATTGTTGCCAAAAAGTTTGATTTTGGTTTCATCTGACCAGAGCACCTTCTTCCACATGTTTGGTGTGTCTCCCAGGTGGCTTGTGGCAAATTTTAAACGACACTTTTTTATGGATATCTTTAAGAAATAGCTTTCTTCTTGCCACTCTTCCATAAAGGCCAGATTTGTGCAGTATA
>BLSH010007149.1:199031-210503 GCA_018402905.1 Glandirana rugosa
CTGCTGTGGTTGGAGGGATTTCGAACTCCCTTCTCTGTTGACCTAGGTACGGTCGGTGACGTTCTTCGACGAGTTGGTCTAGTTTCTGACTCCTCATAGAAAAATAAATATAATAAATCGAATCACATAAAATAGTCCCCATTTACGGAATTATGGGGTCGTCATCGTCGTCATGTACTGTACCTACACACATATATATATATCGGACTTTACACCGTTTTCCAGCGTTTCAAGTTCCCCCGGCTTATGAAAGCGTTCCGTGACACACACATATATATGTGAACGTTAGTCTTTATAAGTTGGGGGGGTGGAGTTATCTGTTATGTCACTGCAACTACTTTCTATTACTTTTATTTACTTTTTTTTTTGTGCACTTTATTGTTTGTTATAACCAAAGTTAAGTCAACTTCTGTTGTCAAAATAACTCAAATATGTATCAATAAATATTGTTTGTTATTTCACGTGTTTTTTTTTTCATTTATTTTCATTATCTTTCATCAACGTCACTGTATTGTCTATTGAGGTGGGGGGGTTGAATATTTCTGATTGCAAGTGTATATATACACACACAGTGCCTTGCGAAAGTATTCGGCCCCCTTGAACTTTGCGACCTTTTGCCACATTTCAGGCTATATATATATACACACATCCATGTCATGTACTGCTGCTACTGCTGGGGTATTAAGGCATTTACCCCTGATAAAATACACTAAGCTAAATAATATAAATAAAAAGATACTCCTCAGTCTTTGATCTGGTTGAGCAGCTTCTTGCAGTGGCTGGCATGGATCCAGTTGTCTCTTCCCTCAAGCTTTAGGGAGGTTGGTGTCGTCAGCTGAACCTGGTATGGCCCATGTCTTCCTACTAGGTCACAAACTTGGTTAGAATTAGTGAGGTTAGTATTGTAAGTTTGAAAATTGTCATTCTCACCATCATTATCTCACGCATTTTCTTTCTCATTACGAAGAGGAAGAAAAGATGCACTGTTTAGAATGGCGCAAAAAACAAAACAAAATAATGACCACTGAGATTCCCACTTTGATCTAATGAAACAAAAATGCAATTTTCCTAATTTCCAGCTCCCTTGTTGTCTCCTCAGGCTCACCATCAGGACTGCTCCAGAACCTCTGGAATTCCCTACCCCAGTATGTCTAGCTAGGCCCTACCCTTTTCACCACTAAATGGCCCTTGTAAATTAATTTACTCAGGGACACAGTAGACACATTCATCACGTAAAAAAATCAGAAATCCCTAGGAGTAGATAGAGATGCACCGTGACACTGGACAGGAAGCAGGTGTGAAATACACTTGGAGACACAGTCTGCTAAGGTCATTAACATACCTTAGCCTGGGGCGATGAGCTAGATTTGAAAAGAAAGGGATGGCTGGGCGTGTATCTAATTGAATTACCCACGGGGGGGGTCTACTAATCTTGAACACAACTCTTGTGGGCTACTTGCAAGTTAAAGTTCCACTTTGCCCAAAATAAGAATATCACAATTTGTACATTTCCTAAAACCAATAACAAACCTCTGTAACTCTTACTTTCACGTTCCTACAAAAATAATGTATTATTACATACAAAACAATAAGAATAAGACATAAGACAAACATTTAGATACAAATGCAAGGGAGATATTTCATAGTTACCATGCTACTTAAAAAAAAAAAACTAAGCAAAACAAAGACGAAAACCAGACGGAGTAAACAATTGGTTAGGTTAGGCTTTTACCCTGCAACGTTCTTTCCAGGGGCTAACATGATACATTCCACAATGACCAGAAAATCATGTAATACACATCCAATCCTTCCCCCGCTTCCCTTACTGAATCGCGTACCTATGCCTATCCCCTCTGGCCAGATATACATAATGCGATTCACCTGGACTGAAATTGCCACCTGTATAATGCTGTTGGTACACCATAATAGATTTCTGAAGCCACAATTTCACTATATCTAGCGTCTTTGTTGCCTGGAGCCTGGTCCTAATTCAGTAATGAACTTCCCCCACCTCCAGACATCAAAGGAATTTTCCAATGGGATACACCATCTAGTACCCTTGGACCAGTTATTGCACTTTTTGAAGGGTCACATGGCTCGAGCCCCAAACACAGACTTTTTGTACCATGAAGCTGTTTGGCTAGATTGAGAGGCCTCACTTCCCCCCTCAGACATGCACATTGCCCATGAGCATTTGAATCGACTTTTGCACCAAGTTTAGGAGCAACACTGCCGGGTGCCTTCTTTCACAGTGCTAGCTTGCTTCCGACTCTGATTAGTATACACGGCTTCCCTGCCGGTCAGCTAGAAACCTCAACCCGGTGGATTTGTACGACTATATAGTTCAGCAACTACCACTCGCTCCCCATCCCCGGTACCGACGCGTTCTGACCTCACACATTGAAGGCTGAAACGAGCATGTCGCTTTCTCCCGTTTCAAGTAGACCGGCCCAAAGTACACACAGCGTTTAAACCTAACCTGTGCAGCCAAACAGCCACGGAAGTACAATTAAATCCTCACTTGGCTTCAGTCTATTCCTTGATGTTATACTAAAGAAATGGAGATGCCGTTTACCGATTATACACTGAAAAGTATAATGTCTCTACCTGGAACACAAACTACGTAGAAAACACTATCCCTATAACACTAACCACAAATTAGTACAAAACAAACCTGATTTTAATCAAAAACTGAATCCAATACAAGAATAGATAAGTTAAACTCCACACTGTAGTCTATCATTGATAGGCAATGGTTATACAACAAAAATGGGACAGAATCCTATGAAAAAGCTGATTAAACATAAATGCCTAATAAAACTGAAAAAAATTATAAAACCAAAACAGCTATATCCAAAAACAAGGATAAAACATTACAACAGATGGATTGTATAAAGACACTAAAAATCTGAACAAGTTAAACAAGGCTGGCTAAAAACAAATGCAAAAATCCTGTAAAAATGTCCCTCAATACTGGATTTCAACTAAAAATGGAGAGACTCCGTTCAAAACCGACCTTCAGTACACAAAATCACGTAATGACTCTTATAAAAAGTTGCCTTTCCTAAACAAAATTGTAAAAACAGTTAAACATGAAAACCTAAAAAAGACAAAAATGATGATGTGACTGAATTCAAAATGGCGTCTCGGTCTCGTGGTTCTATGTTACTACACCAAGATGGCGACTACACCACATGGGTTTCGGGCCCTCAGTATCAGGAGAAAATGACGCCAAACACGTGATGGGAACACAATGGCTGCACTGAGAACCACCAACCATAGTAAAAATAAGGCACAAACAAACAATAGAGCAAACGCGTGGATTTTGGTGTTAGAACAAAAGATAACACTAAAAACGCATAACAGAATTTATCAACCAGATTTGAAATACAGCGTAGAAATTAACTATACTCACTGAATACTGATTTTCAGTTGCACAGCCCCATTCGCCACCAGAAACTCAGTACAAATCCGGGATAGCTATGCTCTACTCAAACTTCAGCGTCTAAAACAACCAACGGATTAATTTACAAATGAGTTGTGCTATAAACAGAACCAGAGTTGAATTAGTGTGAAAAGCACAAAACCTCTTTACGATTACAATACTGTGTCTAAACTAAATCTGCCGCCAAAAACCAAAACTCAGCACATACACATGCTATATGAAAAGGCGCGATCCGTAAGCAAACACAGCACAAAAAGACCTATATATACACTGTAATGTTAACTCTGTTTAACAGTCGGTTTAACAGTCTATTTAGACTGTCTCTACCAAAAATTGAATTAGAGAATTAAATGAAGCTCCGCAAAACAACAAATTAAACATAAAAACCGAAATGATTCTACTGGAAATGGAATTCAGTACAATAACAGACTATTTTCACTTGAGACTGAAATATTGCACAAAAGCAAAGCAATTAAAGCCAGAAACTGAAATTCCTGCAAAAGATGACTTAATTCCACAAAGTGCTGAAATTCGGTCCAAAAGCAGAATAATTTCACATAAAAACACACAATTACTAAGCACAACACTGACCCCAATCACGCACTCAAAGCATATTCATAATCATACTCATACTCATAGCAAAGCATACTCATAAAACACACTTTAGGTGTATTGCCTAGGACCTATGGAGGACAAGTATAGGTTATCTTCCTAATCAATAGACCTAACTACACTGATAACAAACAAAACCCCGCCATTATGCAAAAAGAGGAAAAAACGGTTCTTTTGCAAAGCAGAATTTACCTGAGACAGTGGGCAGTGAAAGCAAAATCCTGGAGTCAGGACAGCAAAAATATTTCAAACACTGAAATAAAATTGGTTTTACCAATAGCTGGCTGTTTTGTTGTCCTGGTCTGATTCGCTTCCTCCTCTCGGTCCGCTGTGAATTCTGTGGGTTCCAAAAATTTCTGGCTAGCTATCTGTAATAGCAATTATAATACGCTGTGTGCATTATATTTCGCTTGCGCTAATAAGCGCACTTTTCAGCTCTTTTGCATAATGGATTTGAGTGCACTCGTGTTAAAGCAAGTAAAACAGACACAATAGCTGTTCTCACATTGCAAGCTCGCCCGTCGGTCCTGATTAGCCGAGCTCACGGATTTTATTTATAGGGATGAGACAGGGATAACAAAGGGACTTGGTAGCTTCACAATCAGCCAGTCAGCCTCCAAGGCACAGTCACATGACATGAACTCAATACAAAACACCAACCAATGACACACTTGTTTATATTCAAACGATATCATAGAAAGGGGCGTGTGTGTTTATGAACGAGCGAAGGCAGCATGCATGAGTTCCCACCGAAAGGTGTGCTAAGATGCACGCTCCCCAGTTAACAATGAAAGACACGTGGAGCTCAAAACCGCGCCAAACCCTATACAACAAATCCCTAATTCATGTGCATGCTTTTGCCGCCATTAACCATTAGTGTGAATCCTATCAAATATGATTCTTTGTACCATATTTAATAGAGATTATACTACTGTTCTATTAGAGGTTAAATTATGCACAAAGGAATATAGCTGTGTGTTTGTCATGTGGATCAAACATGACAGAAATGCTTACAGACCATTATCCTTACATAAAAGGCGATACTGATTCCACACCACAAGTACATCCCCGTCGAGTGGATTTGTCTACACAATAATACAGGGGGCCCCCCGGTTGACGGGTCATACACTTGCATCACGGAATGCACATCACACCCCCAAAGATCCAGACCGGCATTCGGTCCAGCGTTAACCGCTCAGAGCGCCTGCTGGCCGGGATAATCAGAGAGGTAGTGTGCGGTTACCAATTAGTGGAAGATTTTCACTGCTAGTGGTCATTGTCGGTTAAAACCATATTCGCTTTACACAGCAAATACTGGTAAACCGACACTGGGAGACACTGTGACAATACATTATCAGCACATCCTAATAAAAATTTCTACAACAAGTCTGACCTTTCTTCTTTGCTTAGGAGGGTTTGCTATTTATTATTAGCCAGACCCTTTACCCTCTCCGGTGCTGTATATAGCATGTGCCTAGAGTGAGGGTGACCACAGGATTCGGCAGGTACCCTAGCCCTTACAAGGTGATGGGTAGCCATTGCAAACCTCTGCCGTACTGCTTGCCCTCTCTCCCCACACCGACACCGGCATGCTTACAGCGTCTTCCCCTCCACTTCACTGTACTCCCGCAGTGCCCCTCGCGGGATCTCCTCCTCCGTTTCCTCTCTCCTTCCTCCGGCTCTCCGACCCAGCTCCCCGGCTCTCTGCCTCCCCCTCCCCCTCCCGCTGCAGGCATCCTGAGGGCTCCATGGACTGGCGCCCCAGAGCTCGGTGAGGTGAGGACAGAG
This sequence comes from Glandirana rugosa, assembly GCA_018402905.1. Lineage (NCBI taxonomy): Eukaryota > Metazoa > Chordata > Amphibia > Anura > Ranidae > Glandirana > Glandirana rugosa. The sequence continues at coordinate 204,877 of BLSH010007149.1, forward strand.
GTGTCTCCTACACGGCGGTGAGACCGGGAGTCTCACTGCAGGGCAGCTGCTCGCCGATGCTGTTGCTCGCTCTGGTGCGTGGGCAGATGAGAGTAGCGGGGCCACTGATGTTACCTTGCCGGTTGCAGAATATTGAAGACAGCTCTCCTATGAGTCCACTCAGGTCCACGGTTTCTGCTGTAGCTTTCCCCGGAGTTAATGGGGGTGGGGGCGGGCTAGCCCTTGAGCAGGGTCACAGGAGATGCTTGCTACATTAGATGGCATCCGAACGCTCCTCAGCCTCTAACCGGCGCCCATCCCTCTCTGGTCAGTGTGTTTAAAAAATTGTAAAAGAAAAAGTAATAGAAAAGAAAAAATATATATTTGTTAATGTCCCTGATCACAGCCACACCAGTTATATAAAGCTGTATTGCACTACTGGTGATGGTCTACTTTCCAAAAAGGGGATATTTGTACTGTTCTGTCGTTTTAAGGCCTCAAGAAATAAGAGGCTGTGTGAGTCAGTACATCAGGATTTATCGATTTTCAGATATGTACAGATATGTACTGTACTATAGTTTGTGGACGCTATAACTTTCCTACAGACTAAATTATATACACTGATGTGGGTTATGTTATGTTATGTTCACCAAGGAACTGTAGCAGAGTACATTTTGACCTAAACTTATCTGTTATAGAGGCCAGTGGACACTCTAATTGAATTTGAAAGAGCTCATAGGACCCTCAGACCTTGTCCAAGTAAGTCTGCACCCCAAAGATACATAATCTGCTGTCTCCCGGACTACAAATTCAACTAAGAAGTTCTGGCTCAAGCCTGCCAGAATGATCTTATCTCTTTCAATGACCACAAAATGACCCTCTTCCAGGTCCTCTCCCCGATCACCTTGGGCAATCGCATGGCTCTGCGCCCACTATTAGAGGTCCTGAGAGAACATAGCCTCTCCTACAGATGGAAGTTCCCCTTTACCCTGTGTGTCACAACGGGAACCAACACATTCTCAAAACACCAGATGAACTTCCAACATTCTGTGAGGACCTCCAAATACCTCCCATTGACCTCCCAGATTGGAATTGCGAGTTTTGCTTCCCCTCGCTGCCTCACAGCCCTCTGGTTACACCGCACTCAACTCCCACCAAACATGTGCCTAAAAAGGGTAAATTCCAAAAACAAGGAGCAGACCCAACGTGATCGACCCAGGCAATCGGGGGCATGAGAGTTAAGGAATACACTTGAAGATATTGATGGTTTGACTTTCTGTCCTGGTATTTTTCATTAGCAAGAACCTTCTCTGGCAGAGTAAAGGTATTTTGTTTGTACTCACACATACCTGTTGACTTTTTCTTGTGATATCGCCTTAATGCTCTCACACAGCCTATATGAGCACTTGAATGTTGCACTCTGTTTTGAGCTACTACCTTTTGTTTACTCGGTTCCGTCATTTCAGGTCACTGAATTTCATTGGATAATATCTCTCAGACATTTTCACCTCACGCTATCTTGGGATCCAGATATATATCAACGGTTCCCTTCAACACGCAAGGACCCCGGGTGACCCTCTGACGATTCTCTGGTTTCATAGCTTTTTTTGGTTCCTGTTGGGTATTCCCCCTTTTTCCTTTTTGTTTTTACTTTTGCTTTCTCTTTTTTGAGCAACCGGAAACTTATGAACAAAGCTACTTGCACAGCCATATATTCTGTGTGCTCCTAATGATTAGCTATATGTTGTGTCGACATGTACATGTTCCCTTTCTCTGGTTTTAGATTTTGTCATTCTATTGGTTTTGCTTATTGTAGCCCTTATAAAGTGTTACACATCATTGTTTCTCCTTACGTTCACTGACAGACGCAGCTCTCCATTGACTTTGTGGGGTTTTATGTTCGTCCCACTAGGAGTTAACTAGGCAGGGAAAAGAATCAGCTGGCCCCTCCCCTGGATGCCGTCGTCTCTTCATACATTAAACTCCCTCACAGTATAGCTCTTCAGTTTCAATGCCTAGTTTGCAAGGAGTTGACCTGGCTTCCCTGCTATAGGGAACTGCGGTCCTGTTATCACCATTTTTTATTTTTTTACTGCAATCAAGATGATCTGCTATCAAGAAGCCGGTCGGGGCATAGAGAGTCCTGGAGCTCTGTACTTTCCCTGACCTGGCCAACATGATGCGAAGCCAGTCCCGCTATGGGGGACCCGCCGCATCTTACCCGTTCCGTGCGGGAGGCCTGGGGTGGAATTCCCCTGTTGGTCCCCTTTACCGATGCGTTCAGCAGGGCGACTTTGGGCCTGCAGCATACCGCCATCAAGGGCGCAAAGTCTGCATTCGGGTGGCTACCGTGGCGTCGGACCGGTAAGTGAGCACCCTGCCTTCCCCCCTTTACAGGGTGTGAAGAGGGCCTGACGTCCGAAAACTCGTGATTTTCACTTTGTCCGGGGTAGCCACCGGTGGGATCAGCTCTCCATCTTGCCCCCTGCCACACCTCGCCCCCCCCATCCAGCACCGTGCGATCGTTCGGCCTTCTCGTCCGGATCGCCATGCGGCGTTCGGGCGCCATTTTATGGCGGACATTTTCAGTCTATGGGGCTTTCCCTCTAGCGCTCGGAGCGGCCATTTTCGGTACTGCACATTGCCTGAGAGGTGTGTTCGGCCTCTAGTGTTTCCTAGCGGCCATTTTCACTGCATGCTCTGCACATTTTACACGTGGCTGCAGCTTCTCTCTCCTCTCAGGAAACGGCGGTGACAGCAGCTCTTACTGACGATCTGCGCTAACAAGGCAGCGGAACAGCAAGTATAGCTGGGCTCCCTCCGGGTGCTGGTGGTGGCAGGGTGCTGTCCTCTGACTATCTGTGGGTGTGTGGCTGTGTGCGGGGCGCCCCTTCCATCCCTGTGTCATTTCTGGCAATGGCTGATCTCCCTGCTGAACCTGCTGAGGTGGCATCAGCAGCCACGCAGTCTGACCAAGGGGCTTTTCTCAACCAGCTGCGGGCTGTTTTCACTGAGTTTTTTCCCCGTGGGGACGCCGCTCCGCGAGTCCCCAGGAAGCGTCCCCCTCCTTTATCCTCAGGGGAAGATTCTGAGCCGGAGGTGGCTTCCAGGGTCTCAGGGACCCCGGGGGACCTGTCTGATGAGGAGACGGGTGGTGACAGTGTGTTAACTGAGAGGGACCAGGGGCCAGCTGCTGACCAAGAAAAAGTGCTGGTTGCCACTATTATCGCTGGCATTCGCAAGTTGCAGCTGGATCAAGATGGCGAATCGCGATCTGCTTATGTGTGCGGGTCTTCTAGGCCCCCCAGGGCCCCCAAGACCTATCCTTACAATTAATTTTTTAACCATTTTCTATATCGTGAATGGCAGCACCCACAGCGTTCTTCCTCACTGACTACACGTTTTGCTGTACGCTATCCCTCTTTGAGGAGAGCTTCCTAAACAAATGGGAATCACCTGTGGTGGATCCACCTATTGCACGCCTTACCAAGGCGACTACCATTCCTATGGAAGGGACTCCTTCCTTCAAGGATCCCGCTGATAGAAAGACAGGGGCACTTTTGAAGTCCCTGTTCTTGAATGCGGGCTCTGCTGTGCGACCGGCTTTGGCTGCGGCCATGGCAGTGCAGCATCTCTCTGAATGCATGGAGGAACTTAGGAAGGACCTGGTAGGCGATCGCCTGATGGAGGCACCGCAGAAGGCTGAGTTTTTACTCCAAGGGATTAATTACCTCTGTGATGCAGCCGTGGATGTTCTGCCTTTGTTGTCCAGAATATCGATATCGGCCGTCAGACTTCGTAGAATTCTTTGGCTGCGTTCCTGGTCGGGTGACCACGCTTCCAAAAGAGGTTTGGCTGACCTCCCTTTTCAGGGTGGGTGCCTATTTGGCTCGCCTCTTGATGAAATCATCAAGGATTTCACGGGAGGTAAGAGTACCTTCCTTCCGGAGCCCCGCAGGCGTGAGTTTTGCCTCAGACAGGAGCCTTCTACGTCGGGTCAGAAGAAGCCTTTTCGTGCCTCAGGCGCGGCAAGCAAAGGGACCCGTTCCAGTAAGGTCGCTGCAGGGGCCGGACGACGGCAGTGGCAGCGCAAACCAGAAAAGACGGAAGACAAGTCTTCCTCAGCCTGATGGGTTGCCTCCACCCGAGTGTCGGGTGGGGGGACTTCTTCTGGGGTTCGCATATCGGTGGCTGGCTCAGATTTCCGACCGCTGGGTCCGGGAGGTGGTGTCCACCGGGTACAGGATAGAGTTCGTCACTCTTCCCCCAGACAGGTTCTTCCCCTCAAATTTAAACCTCCCGCAGGAGCGCAGGAAGGCCCTTTCCAGGGCGGTACAGGCCCTCTCAGACCAGGGAGTGATTGTACCGGTTCCCCCAGGAGAGAGGTTTCGAGGTTTTTACTCAAATCTTTTTGTGGTGCCCAAGAAAGGGGAAGGATTTCGGCCCATCCTGGACCTGAAGGCCCTAAACAAGTTTGTCAGGGCGCGAAAGTTCCGGATGGAGTCTGTTCGGTCGGTTGTGGCCGCCCTTCACCAGGGGGTAATTCTTGGCATCGTTGGACATAAAGGATGCGTACCTCCATGTACCCATCCATGCGTGACATCAGCGCTTCCTGCGGTTCGCAATTGGGGATCGCCATTTTCAATTTGTAGCTCTCCCTTTCGGCCTGACCACCGCGCCCCGGGTATTCACAAAGTTGCTAGCCCCGGTGTTGGCGTTGCTGCGTCAGAGGGGCATTGCCATAGTGGCATATCTGGATGATCTGCTCCTGCGAGCGGACTCTCTCTGCCCTGTAGGAGAATGTGAACATCACAATGGCCTCACTGCTGGACTTCGGCTGGTTACTCAACCTGAAGAAGTCGTCAGTGTCTCCTTCCTGCCGCCTGGAGTATCTGGGTCTCATTCTGGACACAGAACAGGCGAAGGTGTTTCTCCCTCCGAAAAAACTGCAGGGCTTACAGTCGGCTGTGCGCACCCTTCTGTCGCACCGTCGGTCTTCCTTGCGGTTCTGTATGAGGGTGCTGGGGCTCATGGTCTCATCGTTCGAGGCGATACCTTTTGCCCAGAGTCGCACTCGTTTGCTCCAACGAGCAATTCTGGCTCAGTGGGACAAGTCCCACCGGTCGTTGGATCTTCCGATCTGGCTGGGCCCCCAGACCAGGGCGTCTCTGACCTGGTGGCTTCGGGACTCAGCCCTCACTCAGGGGAAGTCGTTCCTGCCCCTTCAATGGACGATAATCACCACGGACGCCAGCCTGACGGGCTGGGGTGGAGTCCTGGGGCAGCTATCAGCCCAGGGTCGTTTGTCGACCCAGGAAGCTTGCCTGCCCATCAACGTGCTGGAGCTGAGAGCAATCAGGCTGTGTCTTTTTATTTGGACAAAGAGATTGCAAGGCCGCCCGATCCGAATTCAATCGGACAATGCCACGGCTGTGGCGTATGTAAATCATCAGGGTGGCACAAGGAGCCCAGCGGCGGCTGCAGAGGCAGCTCTGATTCTGCGTTGGGCGGAACTTCACGTTCCGGCGATCTCAGCGATTTACATTCCAGGTGTGGAGAACTGGCAGGCGGACTTTCTCAGTCGCCAGAAGCTGGACCAGGGGGAATGGTCCCTCCACCCGGAGGTGTTCAATCTGCTTTGCCGCAGA
>BLSH010007149.1:233900-250742 GCA_018402905.1 Glandirana rugosa
TTTTTTTTTTTTTTTTTTTTTTTTTTTTTTTGCACTGTAAATAAAAAAAATGACTGAAAATTTTGTAAAAAAAATTTATTTTTTAAATGTTCTTCTTAAATGCTGGCCAAAACATATGCTGCTACATTTCTTTAGTAAAAATAACCCAAATCAGTGTATATTATATGGTTTTTGTGAAGGTTATAGAGTCTACAAGCTATTGTGCCAATCATTGAAAATTGATCACACCTGATGTATTGATGGCCTATCTCATTTCTTGGGACACTAACAAGCCGGGACAGTACAAAAAGCCCCTAAATGACACCTTTTTGGAAAGTAGACATTCCAAGGTATTTGAAAGGTAAGATGTTAGGGTGGATCTGGGCGCTGCTGGAAAAATGTGTATGTGCAAAATATAAAATGCTAGTGCAATCAACCAAATATGTAAGATCAATGCTGCTTCAGTGATGTGCAAATAAAATATGTATGTGAAAACAATATATATATATTACTACAGCTATTTAGAGTACAGTGCATCACAAATTACAATCCCATGAATGGGTAAAAAGTATAAAGGGATGAATAAAAGCCCGTTTTTACATGACCATAAAAAACACCAATATTATCTCATATCAAAAAGTATATGTACCAGAAAATAAACAAAGTGCTTGTACCAAAAACCTAATTCATCATATATAGTTCTGTACTGTGCATTAGAGTCAATGACAGAGTCCATATGATGGCAACACCACTTCTAACTGATCTAAGCCTTGCTTCTGATCAGTTGATGGACAACCATATAGATGTTTGTATTGTACCCTTTTCTCACACCAAAGGCTGCAGACGCTGGGTCCTAGTCTCTGGTGGACCGGAGGTCCACTCCCGGCAAACTTGTGGCACTTCCAGGTCCAGATAGTAGGACGGAATACAAAAGAAAAGAAGCTCCGATTTAATATCAGATGTAAAATGCAAGACCGTGCTGTATACTTTACTCACTTTGTAAGCTGGAGAAGTAAGACTCTAGCCCGCGGCTGGCGCTCCTTCCTCGTACAGCCCGGGTATCGTGGGTGTGTGATGACGCAATGGCTCCACTTGCGCGTTTCGTCATCGGACGTCATCACGCACCCACGATCCCCGGGCTGTACGAGGAAGGAGTGCCTATTACATTTTAGAAGACCCTGGAGCATCAGAACAATGGAAATGGCCACAAAATGACCCCATTTTGGAAAGCAAACACCCTAACACATAATCTAGGAGGCATGAGGAGTCTTTAGAACATGTCATTTTTTTCCACAAGTGTTTGTAAAATGTGGAAAGAAAATGAAAACGCATTTGTGTTACACAAAGTTGTCCATTTATAAGATATTTCTAACACATAGCATGTACATAGCAAAAATGACACCCCAAAATACATTCTGCTACTCCTCCTGAGTATGTGAGGAATTTGTGTTTGTGGGAAGGAGTGTAACTATATTGAAAACATGTGAACACAGGGGTATCATCCCATATATAGTAGCAAAGAGGGAGAATGGGTGTTGGGACTTTAAATATACCCTGTGTGCACAATAACATAGAAATAGATACTCATAACATACAATATGTCTAAAAGAATTTTGTCTTTATTTTATACAATATAAAAAGCATATGTTGCTATCAGTATAATACATTACTAACAAATCTGTGCATAAGGTCTGCTAGAAGGGTCAATGCATTTCGTGGATCATCTGCTTCATCAGGACCAGTAAAGTTAGACTAATTGAGATTGCTAAATAGGACAGTTTAAAAACCGATCTGTAACAAAAACAAAGAGATCCATACATCATATCAAAAATACAAACTATTATTAGAGTGTTGGTACAGGTCAGGTTATAGCATTTTATGCACACATAGCTATTCTTTCCATTCCTCATGAAAACATTGTTTGTGTTGTTAATATGACATATCAATTCATCCCTTGGGAAGAAACAAGCACACTTGCCCAAAATGGATATAGTATGTTCACGGAAGGAAAAGGGTCAATAATCTCAAACAATAGCCTTCTGGCCCATGGGAGGGCAACCATCAGGTTAAAGTATCAAGACCAGGTAAACTATATATTAACCAAAAAAAAAATTAAAAAAGGAAAGGTATTAGCTAGCAAGAGTGTTCATCACTTTATCAGAATAGATCAAGCTAGAGATGTACTACATAACCCCTATTTATCAAACCCTATATATATATAAAAGAAGGAGAATGCTTACCCAAGATCTGAGTTGATATTTATATGATATCGTAGTAAATCAAAGATGAAGTCCAAGTAGATTGTAATGCATGTACTGTGATTGAGGGGCTCACCACACTATACTGACATGAGAAAAATCCAAGCTTAGACCACTCGTATAAAAAAAAGTGATAGATTGATAGCACATTGTCCACCTCAGATAAAATGGTAACAATGCTTACACAAGGTGTGAAAGATGGACAAATGATGCATAAAGCAGCAATAAATCAAAATCCCAAATGGGCCCAATTGGCTCAGACAATTAGGTGCAAGCCACAGTCAAATCAAAGAAGTCCTCTTCACAGAGGGATAACCCACACACAATCTAAGAGGAATCAGCAATAAACAGGCAGTTAGGGGAAAAAACAAACACTCCATCCAGAGTAAAACAGGTCTAGAAAGTAGCCTTATATCAACCAAAAGAGAGATTGGTATAGAGATCAGAGGTATGTTTTACCCCTCCTTCCAGGATAGCAGCACAATCTTGAATGGGAGTGAAGTGCCTTAAATACCTGATGATATCTCCCACAAGGGCCGCCAGGTATGACGTGAGTGGGGCCAATCAAATTGGTCCCATGATCGCCCACGCCACACCCAAAGGGCCTTGCCTTCTGCTATACCACCCCCCCCCCCCCATAAAAGTAACAGACTCGGATCAAACATTCTGCACACCCAAAATTCAGGTTGATCAATATGGCACTTGCACAGCCTAGAAAGTAAACATTCCTACGGCTCCATCTAGTTGTACAACTCGGAACTCTCAGACACTAATATACCAGCCCGTAAAGAAGCAATCGTTATAAAGATTAAGGAGCCATAGCTGTTAAAGCACAATAATATATATCTAAAAACGTGCATGTCAATATATCGCTTCAACCCATAACGCCTAGATATCAAAAAAGGAAGGAGATATATACATTAGACATGAGGAATGTGTACAATGAATGAATAGTTTGTAATAACCAGACGAATATTTACCATTTACCATCATATATTGCCCCAATATATAATATTAGAATGTCTATTCTTTAGCATTGGTCAGGCATAGTCTAATAGCTATACAACCAGTGTATCATAGCTTATTTTGGTTGACTAAGGTGTAAGTATCTCACAAAAGTGAGTACACCCCTCACATTTTTGTAAATATTTTATTATATCTTTTCATGTGACAACACTGAAGATATTACACTTTGCTACAATGTAAAGCAGTGAGTGTACAGCTTGTATAATAGTGTAAGTTTGCCGTCCCCTCAAAATAACTCAACACACAGCCATTAATGTCTAATCTGCTATGAAAATGTCCAAATTAGCCATTTTCCCCTTCCCATTGTCATGTGACTCCTTAGTGTTACAAGGTCTCAGGTGTGAATGGGGAGCAGGTATGTTAAATTTGGTGTTATCGCTCTCACTCTCTCATACTGGTCACTGGAAGTTCAACATGGCACCTCATGGCAAAGAACTCTCCGAGGTTCTGAAAAAAAGAATTGTTGCTTTACATAAAGATGGCCTAGGCAAGGGGTAGGCAACCTGTGGCCCTCCAGCTGTTGTGGAACTACATTTCCCATGAGACATTGCAAGGCTGGCAGTTACAATTACTCTCAGAGGCATGATGGGACTTGCAGTTCTGCAACAGCTGGAGGGCCGCAGGTTTGCCTACCCCTGGCCTAGGCTATAAGAAGATTGCCAAGACCCTGAAACTGAGCTGCAGCACAGTGGCCAAGACCATACAGCGGTTTAACAGGACAGGTTCCACTCAGAACAGGCCTCGCCATGGTCGACAAAAGAAGTTGAGTGTACGTGCTCAGCGTCATATCCAGAGGTTGTCTTTGGGAAATAGATGTATGAGTGCTGCCAGCATTGCTGTAGAGGTGGAAGGGGTGGGGGGTCAGCCTGTCAGTGCTCAGACCATACGCTGCACACTGCATCAAATTGGTCTGCATGGCTGTCGTCCCAGAAGGAAGCATCTTCTAAAGATGATGCACAAGAAAGCCCGCAAACAGTTTGCTGAAGACAGACTAATGACATGGATTACTGGTTAAACTTATTTGGTTCAGATGGTGTCAAGCATGTGTGGTGGCAACCAGGTGAGGAGTACAAAGATGAGGGTGTCTTGCCTACAGTCAAGCATGGTGGTGGCAGTGTCATGGTCTGGGGATGCATGAGTGCTGCCAGCACTGGGGAGCTACAGTTCATTGAGGGGGCCATTAATGCAAGCATTCACTGTGACATACTGAAGCAAAGCATGATCCCCTCCCTTCGGAGACTGGGCCGCAGGGCAGTATTCTAACATAATGACCCCAAACACACCTCCAAGATGACCATTGCCTTGCTAAAGAAGCTGAGGGTAAAAGTGATGGACTGGCCAAGCATGTCTCCAGACCAAAACCCTATTGAGCATTTGTGGGGCATCCTCAAACGGAAGGTGGAGGAGCGCAAGGTCTCTAGCATCCACCAGCCGTGATGTCATCATGGAGGAGTGGAAGAGGACTCCAGTGGCAACCTGTGAAGCTCTGGTGAACTCCATGCCCAAGAGGGTTAAGACAGTGCTGGAAAACAATGGTGGCAACATAAGATATTGACACTTTGGATCCAATTTGGACATTTTCACTTAGGGGTGTACTCACTTTTGTTGCAAGTGTTTTAGACATTAATGGCTGTGTGTTGAGTTATTTTGAGGGGACAGCAAATTTACACTGTTATACAAGCTGTACACTCACTACTTTACATTGTAGCAAAGTGTAATTTCTTCAGTGTTGTCACATGAAAAGATATAATAAAATATTTACAAAAAGGTGAGGGGTATACTCACTTTTGTGAGATACTGTAACTGATGGATTAATTTAAGCCCAGCGGTTTGGTCGCTTTTAAAGTGTTACTAAACCCACAACAGTAAAATCAGTCTGTATATACAGCATAGCATGCTTGTTATACTCACTGTGGAATTTATGGGGTTAATCCTCTGCATTTTGTAAAAAGGCTGTTTTATCTTGTATGCCATAGATCCTTCCCTCCTGCACTGTCTATCTGGGAAAGAGCAGCTTAACACAGGCCGGGTAGCCCACCTGCACATGCTCGGTTGTGTCTTTTATGCTGGAGAGAATATGTACTTGTTCTCAGAGATAGCCAGGTCACATGATATTGAAATCACACATGTGGGCGTGTATACAGGCTGTTGTGGAAATCTCCTACCTGAACTCTCAGCATTAAGAAATTGTGCAGTCGATCGTGTAAATGTGCAAAATATGGTGCTGCACTTTTTAAAAATGTGAATGGGAAACCAGATTGGTGCATTTTTTTAAAATGACATCGCCCCACCACCGATAGCGGTAGTTTAATCCAGCTAGTTGTTTTTCCCCGAAAATTTTGGATAAACAGATTAATATTTAGCTTGACATATAAGTCTAGATTGGGATGGATAACTATTCCCAAATACCAAAATGTATCTACTACCTTGATCTGCATTGCCATGTGGGGTAAGGGTACAGCCAGAGGGCCCAACAGGAACAGTGTCGACATGTCCCAGTTTATCTTGAAGACCGAGAAGGACCCGAATCTTTGTATTACCTCCATGAGACCTGCTAGAGAATCAGAGGTATCTCCCAGGAAAAGGAGGGCATTGTCCACATGATGCCAATTTTTCCTCCATGTCTCCTTTTAAATCCAGAAATATTCGGGTTTCCTCTAATGGCAAAGGCTCTATTGCCAGAGCAAATAATAATGGGGATAAAGAGCAGCCCTGCCTTGTACCTCTATGTACAGTAAAGGTCTGCCCCAGGTTCAATTTTTTCCAGAACCTGCCATAGATAGGGCCACTGTACACTATTGAATGCCTTGGCAGCATTAAGTGAAAGAATCTGTCACGTACCTGGTGGATGAGTCTGGCTTATGCGGGGGGCAACCTCTCTTATGGCCCTGGTTCGAGAACCCCTGATAGTGCAGACAGGGAGCTGTGGAGCACAGGGGAGCACGAGGGCTGGACAAGTCTCTGATGTCAGGTAGAAGTCCGCTGGGGCTCGTGCAGCTGGAAGGGTAGTGGTGCAGGCCGGGTCTGTAACTTGCTGGCTGAGTAGTACAGAAGGATCAGGCAAACGGGTAGTCGGGTACAGGCTGGATCGGCAATGTGCAGGCAGGTGAAGTACAAAGGGATCAGGCAGAAAAGTAGTCATAAACAGGCAGAGGTCAGGGCAGGCAGATAACAGCAATGTCCAAAGGGTAGCCAGGGTCACTGGTACAGGAAGACTCTCCGGAACAAACGCTGGGGGGTCACTGGGACAGGAACGCTGTAGAACGGACAGCACGTGCTACAGGAAGCACACTGTTTAAATAGAGCTGCTCGGCCCCGCCTCCTCCGGGAGCTCGAGGAAACCACAACAAACTGCAAACAAGTCCTCAGCAGTCTTCTCCTCACAGAATCTCTCTGTGTCCTTGGTTATCTCTAGGGATTTTCATATTTATATATAGCCTACAGAGATTGTTTGCCATGGATCGGTTAAGTATGAACCCAGATTGATCTTGATGAATGATTTTGGCTATAACCTTTGAGAGTCTCATGGCGAGCACCTTAGTAAGTAACTTCAGGTCAGTAGTCAAAAGTAAGATGGGACTCAGGATGATCAGGATCCTTCCCAGGCTTCAACAGAACAAACACCACTGCTTCATACATGGATAATAGTAGGGAGCCCTGTTTCTGTGCTTCTATAATCGTTTGGAGTAATTCTGGTAAAAGCACATCTCTCAAATTTTTTTTTTATACAATTCTATTGGGAAACCATCAGTTCCCAGAGCTTTAGAATTAGGGAATGTGACCATAGCAATTTTCAATTCCTCCAGAGTAATAGGTGCATTCAATTGCTTTTTGTCTGATCCCTTAAGTGTCGGGAGCTGGATGCCATCTAGAAACTCAGCCAGCTCATCTACAGCATTAGACACTTTTAACCACTTCCAAACCGAGCCTGTTTTTTGGGTTCGGTGGTTACGAGTTAAAAACTGTTTTTTTTTTGCTATAAAATTACTTAGAACTCCCAAACATTATATTTTTTTTTTCTAACACCCTAGAACAGTGGTTCTCAACTCCAGTCCTCGGGACCCACCAACAGGCCAGATTTTAAGTATTACCTTGGGGAGATGCAGACTAGAATACTGCAATCACTGAGCAGCAAATTATATCACATGTGATGCATTTCAGTTATCCTGCAAACCTGACCTGTTAGTAGGTCCCGAGAACTGGAGTTGAGAACCACTGCCCTAGAGAATAAAATGGCGGTCATTGCAAAACTTGATGGCACACCGTATTTGCGCAGCAGTCTTCCAAGCATGCTTTTTTTTTCAAATAAATTCAGTTTTTTTAGTTAAAAAAAATAAGAAAACAGTAAAGTTAGGCCAATTTTTTTCCATATTGTGAAAGATTATGTTATGCCGAGTAAAATGATACCCAACACGTCATGCTTCAAAATTGCGTCCGCACGCGAAATGGTGACAAACTTTGCAACTTAAAAATCTCCATTAGCGACGTTTAAAAAATTCTACAGCTTAGCAGTTTTGAGTTACAGAGGAGGTCTAGTGCTAGAATTATTGCTCACGCTCTAACTATCGCGGTGATATCTCACATGTGTGGTTTGAACACCGTTTTCCTATGTGGGCAGGACTTAAGTATGCGTTTGCTTCTGCACACGAGCTCGGCGGGACAGATCGCTTTTAAATAATTTTTTTTTCTAATTATTTATTTTGCTTTTTACTTTTTATTTTTACACTGTTCTTTTAAAAGAAAAAATGATCACTTTTATTCCTATTACAAGAAATGTAAACATTCCTTGTAATAGAAAAAAGCATGCCAGGACCTCTTAAATATGAGATCGGGGGTCAAAAAGTCCTCAGATCTCATATTTACAGTAAAATGCAAAAAAAAAAAAAAAAAAAAATGATTTGAAAAAAATGACAGCCCAAAACAAAAAAATGGGCCCTTTAAGACCATTGGGCGGATGTGACTTCTGACGTCATTTCCGCCCTGCCGTATTATGGAGCCGAGTCAGCAGCTTCAGCCGCTCACGGACACTGGGGGGGGACGGATCCGATCATCTCCACCGCTGCCGGCGGGTCCGGTAAGCAGCGAAGATGACGGGAAAGCAGCTGGAGGGGCGGCGCTGATAAAAATAATCTTGGGGGAAATCTCCACTAAGACCGCTTTTATCTTCAGAATCGCCTGAAGAAAAAAATGGTCTCTGAATGGTGAGAAAATAGAAAAAAGCTAGAAATGGGACTTTCTCGGTACCATACAAAACATATACTCCACGTAAATTGTAAAGCAAATAGAGTTTATTAAATCACATTAAAAATTTGTTGTTTTAAAATTTACATTTTACACCCCTGAACTACTGCATGATAATGGGCTACATCTCCTTCCCTTTCAATTGGTAAATAATACCTCCCAAAGTCCCATAGTGGCAATGATCTAATTAATAATATTAGATTCAAACCAAAATCATAAACATAGGCAACCGATTACTAAAGGGGGGGGGGGTATTCCATTGGGGGATGTGCGATGTAAACAGCGTGTGCCCACGACCGTGCGGGATAGTTCATTCTTTACATGTTTCGCGTTTTCACAATAACGCTTCTTCAGAAGATCAAGGGGTTCAATTGCATACTCTGTCCTGTGTAGACAAACATATAAGCACAGATATGTTAGATGCTAGAAAACATTTGTCATGTCAAACAGACATCTATTAAGTAGTACATCGTAAACTCACTCAACGACAATGTGGCCCTAGGCTGGCAGGTAGTCAAGGCGCCAACACCCCAGGAACCCACCAAAAAGTGGCAGATGCGGGGACGCACTCTTGTAGAATGTATCCTATAGTAAGATATGTTTGAATAACTCGCTTCAATGCAACAAAGAGTGTCAAACGTTGAATCAATATATTAACGACAATTTCTTGCTCGGTTCCAACCAATTTTTATACATATGTATTGCCAGTATCAGTTAGACCTTCCGTGGGTAAAGCAGTAGCTCCTGTTCAGGGATCCTGCTTATAGTGTCCTATAATCTAGATATAAACAAATAAAGGGGATTACAATTGGAGTCAAAAGCTTTAAATAACGGAGAACAGAGGGGCAGGGGGAGGAGGGAAAACATTCCCTCCCCATCCACTGTTCCCTTGAAGATACATAATTGCCGGGACCTGTCTTGAAATTCCTGTTGGTACTGTAGGTCACCATTGTGTGTATGTTGCACCTCCTGGTGTTTGTACAATGCCGGTCGGTCCGAGAGCACGAGCGTGTCTGTCGCTCTGCTGTCGGCGCCGGCTAAAATGTGTCCCGACCGAGACGTCACGACGTGGGCGGTCCCCGCCCCCCTGTGACGTCAGTCGGCCCGGCAACAGGCCCCACCCCCCGACTCCTCGCCGCCACAGAACGGCGCAGGCTACAGAGGGAGGCCAACCCGGGAGTAACCGGGTGGAGGAGCTCCCCCTGGTGGGCTCCCAGGGTGCCGCCCTCCCCACACACTCAATGACGTCCAGGGGAGGACCGTCAGAGGCTGATGAGGACGGCGCTTTCAGCCGCACATCTACCCTCCTCCTCCCCTGGGACTCACCCCCGCCGTGGACAGGGGGGGAAAAACACTGGGGGGGTGGAGGAGATAGTTGGTGGAAAGGTGAAGAACGGAATGACACCTCCAGCCATATTGGGTCACAGCCGAGCAAGTTAACCATTGGTGAAATTAAAAATTACAAGTTACATATAACGATTCAATGGTAAAGTTCAATATAAAGATATTCAGATTTAAAGTTGACCGAACATGACCTATTTATCCTTAAAATATTGTATTAACCTACAACAGGACTAAATGCAGAAGTCCCTATGTTATATAAAATATATGGTAAGGGATGTCATGTGGAGTTCCAGGCACCATTCAAATATCACCACTCAAACCCAAGGACATCAGACGTCCGGCGGTACGGAAGTGGTTAATGAATAAACATCCATTAAAAAGGAGTGGAACCCCTGCATAATTGAGGGAGTATCCTTAACAACCTGGGTTGGGGACACTGCTATTCTATGTATGACTGATGGCAGCTGCTGTGTCTTGGCTATCATTCATAACATATGCCCGTTTTTTTTCCCCCTCTTCAAAATATGTTTGAGAGGCAAAAAACCTTTTATTATCTGCCTCTTGGTGCTGTACAGTGCAGTAAAACTGTTGTGCATCTATCTATGTTCTTTTGGTATCAGCATTTGGTACTTTTAAGAATTCCCTTTTAGCCTTTTCCACTGCTGCGCTAGCATCCAACAACCATTGCCTACTATTTGTCTTAATAGACAATATCTCATGAATGCATAATCCCCTAATAAATGCTTTTAAGGTATCCCACCGAATACCTGAGATGGTCGAGTTTCTGTTGTCGGTTAAAAATGTTTTAATTTGCAATCGTATATGCTCCGTATTAGTAAACAGAGCCAAAAAGGGTTCAATTTCCAGTGAACAGGTATCTTAACTGTATGTAGCACTAGGGATACTTGGATAGGCGGATGGTCAGATAGTCCTCTGGCAAGGTAAGTGACCATAGGTTCAAAAGAGTGAGTTATCTCAGAACCCAATGCAAGTTCTCTATGATATAAAGCAGAGTGAGTTAGAGAATTGCATGAAAATGTGGCTTCAAGGGAGAATTTACATCACCAGAGGTCCACTAGACCAAACTCTAATATGTATCTGGCAAAAGCCATGAGTGTTCTAGGGCCCTGAAGGCAGTATTTCTTGTGCACATCTAAGGACGTGTCAAGTACATTGTTAAAGTCTCCTAGGCAAACACTGGGATACCTGGGTGTTTGGCTACAAACGGAGACAGACACTGTAGCACCTCCAAATTAAAAGGTGGTAGTATGTAGATATTCACAATTCTACATAAATGAGAATTCCAAGTACCCAGCAGAAAAATAATTCTTCCTTGAGAATCTGTTTGGACCTCCAGTGCCTCAAAGAAATCAGTCCTTGCTATCAGGATACTTACACCCCTGGAGTATGGAGTATGCATCGAGTGATATTGCACAGAATATTTCAAACAATGCAACAGTCTGGTAGTGTCTTTAGTTAAATGAGTTTCCTGTAGGCAGACAAGATTTTGAGCATGTGTACATATTCGCCAGCACACCGTGGATCACATCCAAAGATTATTTATTTAAAGAAAGATCACATCACAGAAGAGTGCAAGGTTTCGGAGTCTTGCAGTACTCCTTTCGTCAGGCATGTGATAAAGTGTAATCAGTGCAAAGCAGAATGTAAATACATCAACCACCAATCAGAACACACAGAAAATTAAAGAAAAAAAGGGTTATAATAATGATAATGATGGTGGCAAGATCAACTTATGTAGGCTTGTTTAATAAATTTGTAATATTATGGTGTATTTGGGTTGCATCACTATGCATACAGCCAATTGTATGCAAAAGCCTGAGGTACATAGTGTAAACAGGCTGCAGCTAGGAGCTGGGGAAACAGCCACTGCCAGCAGAGCTGGCCGACAAACACGGCCAGCCCCGTCTGCCACGCATGAACCTGGCATGCCTAACAACAGAGCAACGGGCGGACGCCTGTCTGCACGGCCGCCGTCACCACAGGACCCCGTGACGCCAGATCGGTGTCGCAGCATTAACCCATGTGAAGAAAGTGTAAGCGTGTAGGAGCGTGGCAGAGAAAAGCGAGGGACAGCAGAAGAGAAATCAGAAATGCAAAAAGAAATGCAAAAGACATTGCAATATCAAGAAAGAGGGTGAGTAAAAAATCACGAAGAAGAGCGTAAAAAAGAGAACAAAGAGACAGAGAAAGAAGGCAAATAAAGAAAAAGGGGGAAAAAAGAAGAAAAAAGGGCAAAACACAGAAGAAAATAAAATAGAATGGGAAATAAAGGAGAAGAAAAGAAGAAGAAAACACAAAAAATTAAATAAATAAATAAATAAATGAAAAAAATAATAAAAAATAAACCTAAACAAGAAAAAATTTGAAAAAGGAAGGAAGGAAAAGGAAGAAAACAGAATGACTCCTATGTGAAGCACCCTCTGCTATCGGAGAAAAAACTTTGCTATCACCTTGGAAGATATCCACAAGATTTATCGTGTTGGTTCATTAAGCCTAATAATTGAGGCTAAAGGCAAAAATCAAACATCAGTTATTACGATTTAGTAGAACCCCTAGAGCATGCAGAACAAAGAAATATACACCAAGAAAAAGAATAACAGAAAACATATGTTACAAAAAATGTACCCGATGGGGATCACCAGGTATGCGCATAATCATGAGCAACATAATTTCCTATCATTGTGTTGTCAGGTGTAATTATGTCAAATGGAAAATAGGAGAAAAAGCTAATGGCAAAAAATGAAGAAGAGATCACTATCTGTTGTCAAGAAAGCATGTCAGAGATAAGCTGGTGTTGAGGCCACCAGGCTGTACCGTGCTTAATGTGTGTATCCAGTATTCCTCACGGCGGGGGAGTAATTGGTCACGATCACCTCCCCTCCTGGGCTGTTTGACCTGTTCGATTACCATCACTCGCAGTTCATGGATTTGGTGCTTGGAAGTTACAAAATGTACTGCTACAGGTTTGTTGGGGTCAACATGCTCGCCCTTTTCAGTCTTGGTCAGGGCTAGCCTTATGTCACTCCTGTGCTTTTGAAACCGTTTTTTAAAAGGGCCGATCGTTTTTCCCACATATGTCAATGAGCAGGGGAATTTAGGAAGGTATACGCAGAAATCTGTGTTGCAGTTAATGTACTCTTGTATCTGGTATCAAGTGCCCCTGTGTGGATGTGAAAAGAACTTTCCACTGATAATTGAATTGCACACATTACAGTTGTAACATTTGTAACACCCCGTCTTCTGGGATATTTTGGGTAAGGTCATGGCATATTTCTGTCTGGGATCGGCCTGTACCAAATGGTCACGTACAGTTCTACCACATTTGTAAGCGATCATCGGTTTGGTCCTGATGGTAGGTCCTAAGGCCCTGTCGGATTATAAAATATTCAAACTGCGTTCTACTGCCTGTTTTATTGCCCCCGATTCATAATTGTATGTGTGAACAAACAGTGGTCGATCTACAGGGCCAGAGGCCTTTGATCTCTTGGATAAGGCTTTGGTGAGGGCCTGATTGAGCACCCAAGTGGGGTACCTGCGCGCCAAAAACTTGATAGATTATCTCAAGTTGTTTCTTTCTGTCGTCTCCATCCGAGCAGATGTGTAAGACCCTCACAAATTGCAAAATGGGTAAATTCTTACACAGATGTGCAGGATGTGCACTCTAAAAGTGCAACAAGGTGTACCTGTCAGTGGGTTTGTTATAAAGTGATGTAGTAAGAGTGTCATTGGATTGGTGATCAAATGCGTGGGGTCCTCCCAGCCCATACCAGGCCCTTCAGATCTGGTATGGATTTTAAAGGGAACCCCCCATGCCAAATTTTAAAAAATGGTGTAGGGGTCCCCCCAAAATCCATATCAGACCCCCCGCGCCCCCCCCCCTCCGAACCGTACCAGGCCACATGCCCGGCGTCTTCTCTCCCGCCATCTTCTCCCGCCGCCTTCTATTGTCGACTTCACTCCCGCCTCCATCTTCTCCTGCCGCTGTCTTCTGTCGCCGCCTTCTTCCTCCGCTGTGTTCTTCTGCCTCGCCGTCTGGCGCCTCTTAAATAGCCATGGGGCGTGGCCATCCGATGACATCACGGAGGAAGACGACGGTGGTAAAGAACACAGCGGAGGAAGAAGGCGGCGATAGAAGATGGCGGTGGGAGTGATGACTACGGGAGAAGACGGAGACAGAAGATGGCAGCGAGGAGGAAGAGAGAACCGAGAGAAGATGGAGGTGGGAGAGAAGACACCAGAAAGGTATTTTACAATAATGGAATTGTCAAAAACTGGCTCTTGTTTTTTTTTTTTTTTTACTTTTCACAGCTTTTTTGGTGCATTCACCATACATTCACAATACACCATTGATGTACCCCATACTCATTCACATGGGGGGGTTGGGATCTGGGGGACCCCTTATTAAAGCCCCCCTGCAGACCCCCACAACCACTGGCCAGGGCTGTGTAAATGAGGCCCTTCTCCCCATCAACATGGGAACAAGGTGCTTTGGGGGGACCCCAAAACACCCTCCCTATGTTGAGGGCATGTTGGTATGGTTCAGAGGGGGGGCACTCGCCCGTCTGTCCCCCCTCCTGCCCTGCCAGGCTGCATGCTCATATAAGGGTCTGGTATTGATTTTGGGGGACCCCTACACCATTTTTTAAAAAAATTTTGGTGCTGGGTTCCCCTTAAAATCCATACCAGACCTAAAGGGCTTGGTATGGACTGGGGGGACCCCACGCAATTTTTTTAAAAAATTTCGTCAGGGTTCCCCTTAAAATCCACACCAGACTCGAAGGGCCTGGTTTGGACTGGGGGGACCCCCATGTCATTTTTTTTAGAAATTTTGGCGGGGGTTACCCTTAAAATTTGTAAAGTAAAAAAGTAATTTAAACTTCATTGTGGCTGTAATGTATTGCCAGTTCCCAGCAATAGAGATCAACATTTTTATGAAAAAAATTGCCTGGGGTCCCCCCACCCTCCCTTTGGGTGTGGCATGGACAGGGCAATTTTTTTCAGTGATTTTTGATCTATATTGCTGGGAGACTGTAATACATTACAGCCGCGATCAAGTTTAAATTACTTTTTTACATTAAAAATGTTATTTTGCTGTGGCACTGTTCTAAACATCACAGAGATGTGCCACTTTACAGGCAGACTAAGGGAACCCCCAGGCACGATATTTAAAGGAATATTTAATTTTTTTGTTTTTCACTTTATTCTTAAAATCACTGCTCCTTTAAAAACTGATTTAAAAATGTTTTTTTCTATTTAGACAATGGGTATGGCAGTACCCAGGTCCCCATACACTTTTTATGGCAATAAGCTTTTTTTTTTTTTCTTTCCTTCCTTTAGACTGCTAATTAAGGGGAGTGTTTAATTGGTCACAGGTGATTCAATTCTTATAAAGCTCTCTGTTGAGCTCATTTCAGAGTTTGCCTGAACTTATTGGTTAAAAGCAAAGGAGTGGGAATCTTTGAGTGAAACCGCTTTGATTTTGACTGCTGGTGTTTGCTGTGTTTGGAGTTTTTATTTTTTGGGGGTTTTTTTCTTTGCAGCTTTTTGTCACTTTTTAAATAGTTTTTTTTTTTTCTTTCCTTCCTTTAGACTGCTAATTAAGGGGAGTGGTTAATTGGTCACAGGTGATTCAATTCCTATAAAGCTCTTTGTTTAACTCATTTCTGAGCTTGCTCATCTTGAGCTTGCTACATATTTGCTTGCTGGACCTCTGTCCAAGTGGACCTTGACTAAGTGGTGAGTTAAAAACCAGAGTTTAAAACAGGAGATTATAACAGGAGTCTTCAAACCAGTATGTAACATCTGAAATTTCCTGTTAGTGTTGTATCTGGGAAAATGTGTGCTAGCAAGATTGAAGGTTTTGTACAGTTCACAGTGTGCCACATGTATGCAACTATGGAGCAACAGCTCCAGGATGGATACCGCTGTGACAGATGTGAGCAGGTTGCCCTTCTGGAAGCTCACATTGGAGATCTGGAGGGGCAAATTGCAACGCTGGACAGAGCTGTCAACCTTGAAAGGGGTCCTCTGCTCACTGAGCAGGTGGCTAGTAGGGTTAAGGGGGAGGGTGGAGGGGTAAGTCAGGATTATAAGGTTGGTAGATGGGTTAATACAGTTAGAGGGAGTGGTAGGGGCTCACAGAAAAGGAAGGCCAGCCCTGGGTTTGAGCACCCTAACAGATTTGCCAATTTGAGTGAAGATGTGGGGGTGGCAAACTCAGAGGTGGCAGCCCTGGATGTCACTGCTCCCCCTAACAGCCGGGAGAGCAACCCATCTAGTAGGGGTGGTAGGGGTAGTGCCTAGACAGTTGGTGGTAATTGGGGATTCTATAATTAGAAGGACTGATAGAATAATTTTTCGCCAGGATCGCCTCCACCGAATGTTTTGCTGTCTCCCTGGTGCCAAGGTTCGGCATGTGGTGGACCGGGTTGATAAATTACTGGGAGGGGCTGGGCATGACCCAGCTGTCTTGGTCCATATTGGAACCAGTGACAGAATAGATGGAAGGTGGAGGCTCCTTAAGAACCAATTTAAAGAATTAGGTTGCAAGTTGAAGGGAAGGACCTCCAAGGCAATATTCTCTGAAATATTGCCTGTGCCATGCGCAACACAGGAAAGGCAGGGGGAGATTAGAGCCCTGAATGCATGGCTAAAGACCTGGTGTAAGGAGGAGGGCTTTGGGTTTTTAGAGCACTGGGCTGACTTTTCATTGGGGTGCAACCTATATGCTAAAGAAGGTCTGCACCTAAATTGAAGGGGGTCTGTTGTGCTAGGGGAGAGGTTTATGGGAAGGCTGGAGGAGTATTTAAACTAGGATTGGGGGGGAGGGTGCACTAGATTATAATGGGGTAGACAGGTCAGACAGGGGTCAGTCCCTATTGGTGGGTGGAATGGGGAAAGATGGGGGGAGGGCAAAGAAAGATGATATGAAGGTTCCCATGTTACAATCAACCATTGGAAATGGTACTGTTTG
>BLSH010007149.1:259548-278207 GCA_018402905.1 Glandirana rugosa
CATCCGGTGGTTTAAAGAAACGAAACGGATTTTCAAAACGCCAAGCGATGGGGAAACTCCTCTCGAAATGATTCTCTACCCGGAGGGGCCACCACCTGGGACGGTACCGAGCCCACTTATTTCGCTGGTGGTAAGGGAACCTCCCCAGAGGTAGGAAATTCCTTCGCCGGCTAGCGGCGTGTCTCTGTCACAGATTTCGTGACAAGAACAACCGATCCAGTCGGTACGACGGCCGTGATCGTTGACGCTACCGCCGTGTCAGAGACGCCCTCGTACGACGGTGAGACGCGTGATTAGATTGAACACTAACACGTGTCCGACTTCATGTCGCCCAAAGGGAAGGTCTGCCAGCGCTTTCTTTGAAGCCTGGTCGCCCGACCAAGATCGGAGCCACAGCACCCGTCTGATAACAATTGAAAAAACAGACATTTTTGACAATATAGGAAGGCGATCCAAAGCAGCATGACATATGTAGCGGAGCCCCTCTTCCAAATGTTGTGCCCGCTGTACTTCAGCCTGTGCACAATCACAAGTTAGATTAGTGCGCAGAGTGGCAGCATGCTCCCGCAGAGACTGTGCCGCCATCGCAGTTGCTAGTGCCGGCAGCATGGCTGACCTAGCCAACAAGAACAGTGCTTTAGACACTGTCTCTGTGCGGCGATCGGCCGCTTCCTTAAAGGATGGAGACCCCTCCAAGGGAATGGTGGTCGCTTTATTCACCCGAGCCATGGCAGGGTCCACCACCGGGGAGGCCCATCTCTTAGTAAAGCTCTCCTCAAAGGGGTAGCGAACCGCAAAACTTTTAGGCAAAGCAAAGAAATTTGGTGGCCTACGCCACTCCTTAAACACCGCCTGCTCAAATACTTGATCATAAGGGTAAGCCCTAGGCGGTTTAAGTGGGCCACAAACATAAGCGGACTCATGCTACTCCCCTGCTGGATCAAGGCGCATGGAATTGCGGATATCAGCGATCAGTGCTTCCACTATCGCTTTATCACGCAAAGACAGTCTCCTGACTCTCCTCGCCCTCTGAGGGCGGCTCACCCTCTGAAAGATCCACAGGTGTGACCATTGAGGCGCTTTCCAGATCCGAATCCTCCCCTGAGGAAAGAGGGGGGTGGGCGTTTCTGAGGAACCCTCGGAACGGGTACCTCTGCCCGGGGGAAGAACTCCCCAAACACCGCCCTCAGCTGTTCCAAAGACACTAATGTTCCTGGGGTGGACTGTAGATCCGCAGGTACTCCTGCCATAGTATTGCCGGCCTCTGACATCTCAGCCTTCCGGCACCCCCACTGTGTAACCACCACCTCTACTCCACCAATCAACCAGGGAGACCCGGGAGGATTGCCCCCACCGCTACCAGCACCCAGGAAGGGCCAGCTATACTTGCTGTTTAGATGCCTCAGCACTCCGACCGGAAGAGCAATGCCCACAAACTACTGCACGCCAGGAGCCTGCTGCTGTGGTTTCTCAAACAATGGACGCTGCCATTACACCCGCGCGGTCGGCCATGAATGAGCGGTGCTCCATACTCCAACGGCGGCGACCCGCCAAACACAGCGCTCCGGACGGTCGGTGCAGAGTCGAACGGTCAGTGCAAAGGTGCTGTACTACGGAATGAGGGGGGGGAGTGTGGGGGGGGACGGAGGATTATCCTCACAAGGGGTATTACCCAATATGTCCCTCTAATGGACCCCCACCGGCCGGCTACCACCAGAGCTGCCCAGGTGCCCACTCTCCACGCCCTAAGGCGGAAGAGGGGTCCACTCACCAATCCGACGGGCGCCGCGGTTAGCCACCGGAGCAGACCTACCTCCCCGAGGGGAGCCATGCTGCAGGCCAGGCCACTGGACAGGCGAACCAGTCACTGGGCTCTAGTGGGTTTTAGCCACTGGCCGCCCGCACGGAACGGGCACTATACGGTGGGCCCCCTTAAGAGGGTTCGCATAGTGTTGGCCAGACTGGGGAAAGATCAGGATTCGAGATATCCTCTATACCACCAGCTAGCTTATTGATAGCAGTCTTCATCAGATGAATCTTCAGAAGACCGCCGATCCCATAGGGAACCAGGTCTACTCCTTGCACTAGGCAAA
Organism: Glandirana rugosa; assembly: GCA_018402905.1. NCBI lineage: Eukaryota > Metazoa > Chordata > Amphibia > Anura > Ranidae > Glandirana > Glandirana rugosa. The sequence goes on from BLSH010007149.1 coordinate 261,642, forward strand.
TAAAAACTGATGTGCTGTACGGGGCAGGGGGATTATATGCTGAGGTGAGGACGGCCCCCTGGGAGGGGCCAACCTACGCTTTTCTTTATTTTTGCCTAGTCTACTCCTAGTAGGATGAGCATAACCCCATGTGTCATAAGAATGCTGCGTCTGTCAGTGAACGGAAGAGAAAATTGTGTATCTCTGTTGTGTGTTAGGCAAAAGTGTCTTGCAACCGGAGATTTCAAATGGTAGGTCCCAATTTCATAAATGTGGTCCTGCAGTCATCTCCATACAGTTCTAACAAATTTCCCAATATAAAAGAACCCGAAGGCGCAGACCACAAAAACCACATCCACAGTGTTGCAGTTCACGCAATAATAATGATGAAAGTAAATAATGAAACTGTTACTGTTTTATTATGTTTGTGTACTTGGATGGGAATTTAAGTCCCATTTTTTCAACATCTAGGGGCTGGGAACATTGCTCTGCTAGTAGCTGACCAGCACACCGCACTATAGCTACATCATTATGTATTGAGTTGACACATTTATGCATTATGACGTCTCTCTTGTGCTGTGACGCCCGTAGCTTCACACACTATCCACCTAGGCCAATTTGGATGTGTGGTGTTATCCACATATCTGTAATGATTCTCCAGCCTGGCCCAAGGTAAGTTTGAGCCTTAATTGCCTGATGCAGCCAGTGTCCTGGAGAAATTGGTCAGGCCGTCTTCTCCACTGGCTTATTGTTCTGTTTCGTCTTTTCTTTACGGGTTTAATAATGAATGGATTAAGATTTTAATAACTGATTGCAGACCCATGACCCGATGAACTGATAAGTACAGTATCTCACAAAAGTGAGTACACCCCTCACATTTTTGTAAACATTTTATTATATCTTTTCATGTGACAATACTGAAAAAAATGGCACATTGCTACAATGTAAAGTAGTGCGTGTACAGCTTGTATAACAGTGTAAATTTGCTCTACCCTCAAAAAAACTCCACACAAGCCATTAATGTCTAAACCACTGGAAACAAAAGTGAGTACACCCCTTAGTGAAAATGCCCAAATTGGACCCAATCGGCCATGTGACTCATTAGTGTTACAAGGTCTCAGGTGTGAATGGGGAGCAGGTGTGTAAAATCTGACTCTCTCATACTGGTCTTTGGAAGTTCAACATGGCACCTCATGGCAAAGAACTCTCTGAGGATCTGAAAAAAAGAATTGTTGCTCTACATAAAGATGGCCTAGGCTAAAAGAAGAATGCCAAGACCCTGAAACTGAGCTGCGGCTTGGTGGCCAAGGCCATACAGCGTTTTTTTAACAGGACAGGTTCCACTCGGAGCAGGCCTCGCCATGGTCAACCAAAGAAGTTGAGCACACATGCTCAGCATCATATCCAGAGGTTGTCTTTGAGAAATAGATGTATGAGTGCTGCCAGCATTGCTGCAGAGGTTGAAGGCGTTGGGGGTCAGCCTGTCAGTGCTCAGATCATACGCCGCACACTGCATCAAATTGGTCTGCATAGCTGTCATCTCAGAATGAAGCCTCTATTAAAGATGATGCACAAGAAAGCCCGCAAACGGTTTGCTGAAGACAAGCAGACTAAGGACATGGATTACTGGAACCATGTTCTGTGGTCTGATGAGACCAAGATAAACTTATTTGGTTCAGATGGTGTCAAGCGTGTGTGGTGGCAGCCAGGTGAGGTGTACAAAGACAAGTGTGTCTTGCCTAGTCAAGCATGGTGGTGGGAGTGTCATGGTCTGGGGCTGCATGGGTGCTGCCAGCACTGGGGAGCTACAGTTCATTGAGGGAACCATGAATGCCAACATGTACTGTGACATACTGAAGCAGAGCATGATTCCCTCCCTTCGGAGACTGGGCCACAAGGCAGTATTCCAGCATAATGACCCCAAACACACCTCCAAGATGACTACTGAGTTGCTAAAGAAGCTGATGGTAAAGACTGGCCAAGCATCTCTCCAGACCTAAACCCTATTGAGCATCTGTGGTGCATCCTCAAAAAGTAGATGGAGGAGCTCAAGGTCTCTAACATCCACCAGCTCCGTGATGTCCTCATGGAGGAGTGGAAGAGGACTCCAGTAGCAACCTGTGAAGCTCTGGTGAACTCCATGCCCAAGAGGGTTAAGGCAGTGCTGGAAAATAATGGTGGCCACACAAAATATTGACACTTTGGGGTCAATTTGGACATTTTCACTTAGGGGTGTACTCACTTTTGTTGCCAGCAGTTTAGACATTAATGGCTGTGTGTTTAGTTATTGAGGCTACAGCAGTCTCTTTGGTTCAGCGTGAATGAGACTACAAAGGAGTTTGGATATTTTTGCCTTTCTTCACTGTTGCTGCAGGTAGTGGGCGTAACTTACTGGAGACAATGTTTCTAGAGTATCTGTATTCCGTGTTAGCGATTTCTCTTCTTGTAGTTGTAGGGCTGGGAATGCTCAAGTTGATGATTGAAAAGCTTGGATCATTCTTAACTTTGGATAAGTCCTTGATGAACTTTGAAAAAAGGGAAAGGGTTGGATGTAAACTTTGTCATTGCTTTTACTTGGAACCAGCTGCTGCCCATTTTTTCTGAATATTTTATAGTAATTTTGCTACCACTGGGTAAACACCATGTGCAGTATTTGAGTAACTAATATCTGGTAGATGTGGGTTTTTCTTGGCAATTTCAAGCTCAAGAAGAACTTCTGCTTTTCCTTGGATAGTTTTACAGTCTCTTGAACAAGGCAAGTTCAGTAACCTCTGTAACCTCTGAGCTCCCTTAAATTTGCTGTAATCTCTTCATTGTGAGATCAAGGTCTTTGGTTTGTGTATGTGCACAGTTTAGATCTCTTAACACAATCCAACGACTGAAGACCTAACCTTCTGATTGACAAATCAAGTTCTTGGATAGGTTGATTGCTGAAATTCTTTCTGAATTACTACCTAAAGGCCTCATACACACGGACGTTTCTAAAAAAATAAACAAAACGTCGGGCCTGACGTCAAGGAAAAAAAGTCTGTGTTTTTCGGCGTTATGCATCAGCGTTTTTGAGCGTTAGTGAGCGTCGGCGTCAATAGGCGTTTTTTAAAAAAAATCATCCCTCTGCTATTTTTCAACCTAAAAACGTTGGCGTCAAAAAAACGCCGGAAAACGCCGGTATAATAATAGGTGGCGTTTGTTGGCGTTTGCTGGCATATTGTGGCGTCGGCGTCAAAAAATGCCAAAACGTTACAGCCTCAGAACGTGATGGCTGTGGGTTCTAGTTTCAGCTCACTAACGCCGACGTCATCTACAGCTCAAAAACGCCAACGTTTTTATGGGGCCATTGACTAACATGGAGAGCTGCAAAAAAACGCCAGAAAACGCCGGCGTCAAAAAACGTCCGTGTGTATGAGTCCTAAAGGTGGATTTCCAACTTCTGTAGTATCTGGGTAATTGTTGAATTTCATAATAATAAGTTCTCTGCGTGTCATGTACTTAGTATTGTCCAACATATCTGTTCCTTCAGGCCTTATTGTGACTGGTGTTCACCATTGCTAGAGGTAGTGGTATCTAATACCTTGTGCTTTGTGTTGGAGATCACGGAGTAACAAATGGCTTCAGTAGAGTTGAAGGTTTGGCATTTGGATGTCTCATGGTGCGAGTTTCCAAACCAGTGAGACCAGTCTCAGGAGGTTTTAAGATGATTGGTGAGCTGGATTCAGCAAAGTCTGTGGTGACACATGAGTTGCTGCAATGTATGTTAGTAACTTGGGAGGTAGAAAAGTATGCAACAGGCGATGGTGACTTACCAGGTTGAGTGTTGTAACTACTGTTGGTGCCAAATATACTGTGGGTTGGTGTACAGGGCTTAAGGCCTCTAAGTGCAAATGTGTGCTCATTCTTCTGGCGTAGGACAAATTGCAAGGTCCGTCTTGCAGGGACATCAGGGGTTGTGAAAATAGGATGATGGACAACTTCTTTGACCTGTGCAGGTTGTTGCACATCATTGAGCTTGACTAAGGATGCTGCTTTATTTTACTCCATAAGAAAGACTTCTAGCTGCTTCCCTCTTCATGTAGTAGGCTTCAGCTTTAGCTTCCTCTTCTTCAGCACAGACCAGTATGAGTTGACTGCTGAATGAAGATCACTGAGAGCAGGATCTTAGTGATCATTGCTTTGAGTGGGACTTTAGGGATCTAGAGGACATCTTAGTATACTTGGGAAAAATGGAGTAACAGAATAGAGTTTCATGCAATTGTTATATTTCAAGACAGACTTTGCTTGCTTCACTTCTAAGTAGTTGGAGCAAGCACATGAGAATGTTTTAGCAGACTAATCTGATCCTCAGCTGTTACTAAGCAGATCTGGTATGCATCTGGTGTCCACACAGTACAGTCAAGACTATATACTTGCTGAGGCACAGGTAAAACTTCACGACAGATGCAACAGAGTATAAAGGCTTTAGAAATCTGTTTTCTTACTGGTCTGCTTCAAATGCCACTTTATTGACATACCTTCTTAGACCCAATCTATCCAGACAGTATGGTCACGAGCTGAATTGGTACCATCTGTAGGCATTGTAACACTTCAATAAGACACAAAGTTGAATCCAACACAGTTTTCCTTAACCACTTCCTGACCGCATAGCAAACATTTACTGCGACAGCGTGGCCGTTTATAAACGGTGATTCGTGCACGTGCGGGTAGTGCATTCCCTGAGTGTGGCTGCGCATCGGGCAGACTCGATGTCCGCCGGCGACCCGCAATCGCCTGTTAGAAAGAACGGGGAACCGCCCATGTAAACACGGCGGTTCCCCGTTCTGACAGGCAGCATGACAGAGATCTACTGTTCCATGAAATTGGGATCAGTTGGATCTGTCATGCTCCTGCCAGCCCCCATACAGTGAGAACACACCCAGGGAACACAGTTAACCTTGATTGCTCCCTGCAGGTTAACCCCTTCACATGACATTTACACAGTAATCAGTGGCTATTTAAATTTCTGATCGCTGTATAAATGTCATTGGTCCCAAAAAAGTGTCAAAAATGTCCACTAAAGCCGCCGGAATATCGCAGTGCTGATAAAAATCGCAGATCGCCGCCATTACTAGCGAAAAAAAAAAGTAAAGACGCCATAAATTCTCATGGTTTGTAAACGCTGCAACTTTTGCGCAAACCGATATACACCAATTGCGATTTTTTTTTTTTTTTTACAAATATGTAAAATATATATCGGCCAAAACTGATGAATAAATTCATTTTTTTAATATATTTTTTTGGATATGTATTATAGCAAACAGTAAAAAAAAGGTTTTTTTTTAAATTGTCGCTCTTTTTTTGTTCATAGCAGGGATCAGAAGTGATGTAGAGATGATCAAATACCACCGAAAGAAAGCTCTATTTGTGGGGAAAAAAGGATGTCAATTTCATTTGGGTACAACGTCGCACGACTGCACAATTGTTAAAGCAACGCAGTGCCCAATTGCAAAAGTGCTCTGGTCATTAACCACTTCAATACTATGCATTTAGAACACTTTACTACCAGACCAATTTTCAGTTTTCAGTGCTGTTGCGCTTTGAATGACAATTGCGCGGTCGTGCGATGCTGCACCCAAACAGATTTTTTATCATTTTGTTCCCACAAATAGAGCTTTCTTTTGGTGGTATTTGATCACCCCTGCGGTTTTTATTTTTTGCGCTACAAATAAAAAAATACCGAAAATTTTGAAAAAAAAAAAATTCTCTATTTTTGTCACAAAACTTTGTAAATAAGTACATTTTCTCCATCACTGGTGGGCACTGATGAGGCTACACTGACGGGCACTGATGTGGCAGTACTGATTGGCACTGATGAGGTGTCACTGATGATGAGGCACTTATATGCAGCGATGATGAGCACTGTTAGGCGGCACGGATAAGCAGCACTGACGGGTACTGAGAGGTGGCACTGATATACAGCACTGATGGGCACTGATATGCAGCACTGACGGACACTGCTAAGCGGCACTGATGGGCACTAATAAACATCACTGATTGGCACTCATAGGCGGCACTGGGCACTGATAGGTGGCACTGATGGGCACTGATAGGTGGGCACTGGTAGGTGGCAATGGTGGGCACTGATATGTGGCACTGGTATGCATTGATAGGGGCACTGGTGGGCACTGATAGGGGCACTGGTGGGCATATACATTGATAGGGACTCATTCCCTGGTGGTCTAGGGTGGCATCTGAAGGTGGCACTTAGTGCCATCCACATTGGGCAGTATGTCACTTACCTGGTGGTCTAGGGGGTCTCCCTGGTGGTCCAGATCGGCTCCCTGGTGGTCCCTAGTCGGCTTCCTGGTGGTCCTGGGTGGGCGCATCCCTGGTGGTCCCTGGGCAGGCTCCCTGGGGGTCTAGGGTGGCGATCCGAGGGAGGGCTGTGCTGATAAATCATCAGCACAAACCCTCCCTGTCAGGGATGCAGCCGATCGGCTCTCCCCTCCTCAGGTCCGCAGACCTGAGTACAGGAAAGCCGATAAACGGCTTTCCTGTATTACACTGTGACCAGCCGTGATTGGTCACGGCTGGTCACATGGTAAAGGGCTTTGGATCGAATCGCTTTACCGAGATTGGTATTGCGGGGGGTCAGACTGACCTCCCACACCACCGATCGCCGCGATGCGCGCCCCCCCCCGGGTGCGCGGCGGCTTGTTATCCTGAGGACGTCATATGACGTCCAGTCAGGATAACTGAGCCACTTCCCGGCCGTCATTTTGCATATGGCGGTCGGGAAGTGGTTAAGGAGGCAAATCCTCCAGGGCTGGCGTGGTTAAAGTGGAATTCCAGCTTTACCCTAACAACTCTTAAAACTGTCCCCTCCCCCCTCTAACAACTATGCTGACTAATCTGTGTAAGCAAGATGTATATACTTACCTATTTTGAGGCTGTTCCTGTCTGGTCACGTGATCCCATTCCCCTGTGTCAGCATGGCTGCAGGGGAGAGGAGGAAGCGCTGACAACAGGTAGGACATTGAAACCTGTGTGTGATGTCACCACGTCAGGCTCTATAAGCTGTTGTCAGAGATTATCCTCTCCCCTGCAGTGCTGCTGGCAGACACGGGAGATCATATGACCAGAGTGGGCAAAAAATAAAGAAGTATACATCTTTTTTACACAAGTTAGTAAGCATAGGTGTTAGGAGGGGAGGGAACAGTTTTAAGAGTAGTTGGGGTTAAGCTTGTATTCCAGTTTGAGATGATTGCAGTTTTTTGAAGTGTAAGAAGAGAATGACTTTCCTAAGCCCTGTCTCTGTGAAGTAATAACGACTACGGGAACATGGATGAAACAGAGAGGCTCTAGCTAGAACTGAACTTACTAGCACTAGTTATAGGAAGACAAAGGGAGATGCCAATCACAAAAGTTAACAAGTTGTGGCTCTAAACCTTTACTATGTTGGCATACTGCAGAACAATAATTACTGATGCAGTTCAAAACTGCACTGAAAAAATACATGTAACTGGGACAGAACAACTACTGTGTTTGTATATGGAATCTTATCTCGACTCACACATTGTTTTTTGTTCCAAACAAGATTTATTGAAAAATAATTTTTCGAACATACAGTACAGAAATATATTAAGCTTAGTTGTATACATTTAATTTGCTGTAACAATCCATTGGCGGGATGTAAAGGTACAACAGTTTGCCTGCCTCTGTGCTTACAGTGCCCGAAGTCAAGGAAAGCTGTTTGTATGAAGCAACTGATATGAACATAAAATATCTGGGTCGAGCCCAAACCAGTAGGTACTAACAAGGATATTTGTGGGAGGAAAGAAAGAAAAACAGGGAGGGAGGGGTGAGGAGTGGGGAAGGCATTATGAAGTAGGCCCAGAGTGCGTTTGATTGGGTTAGGAGGGTTGGTCGGGGGAATGAAAAGTGCAAATAGGATGTTCTGTACAATGGCCAATGTGGCCCTCCTAACCGGGGATAAATCTGTAAAGGAGGGGGTGAAGCTTTAGGTTAATGGGTGTTGATTAAAAAAAGCAGGGGAGGGAGCAGATGAGGGGTAAGAGAAATGTTGAAAGAAGTGAAAAAGGATGGATATGTCCATCACAAGATTTCTCTGGTGTGGGGGGGCGTTCCGATTTTCTCTCTTCATCGGAGGAGTGTTGCGCATCATGTTGTTTGCCTGTTTGAAGGTTAGATTGGGGGGTTAACAAGGCTTTTATATTGATCAGTAGTGTGATAATGAAACCAATTGCCTCAAGTGGCTGTGAATTTGGATGGGGAATCTTTTGCCAGACTGAGTCCTTCCATATCTGCGATTTTTTTGGAGACGTGTGAACCATTCTGAAAGTGATGGAATGTGAGTTGTGTTCCTATGAATCGGTATACACAATTTTGCTGCATTCACCATATGCATGGCGAGTGATTTGTGAGAAGAGACGTGTGGTGACGGAGAAACTTAGCTGGTGAATGGTCCAAGGTGTATGTCGTCACATGAGAAATTACAGAGCGTATTTCTGACCAGAAGGGTTGAATTCGAGGACATGTCCACCAGATATGCAGCAGCATGCCATCATCTTGATGGCATCTCCAGCATTGTTTGGATAGGTTTGGATTGATTTTGTGTAGGAGAGACGGAGTCCGGTACTATCTGGACATGCGTTTATAACCATTTTCTTGCGTAGTTATTTTAACAGATCCTTTGTGTATACATGAAAATGTGGTTTCAGTTTTCGGGAGAAGGTGTTGTCAATATCCCGTTCCCAGGCTGCTCAGGCCTTGCCCATATTGGAGGATCTATTCAGAAAGAAGAGAGCATGGATAGAAGAAATGGGATGTTGTTGGGGTGTATTCTTAAAACACAGGATTTCATATGGGTTAAGGGAGGAGAAATAATGTTTGTACAGTTCAAGGAGCAAAGAAAATGGCCCATCTGGAGGTAGGACCATTGTGGTAAGGAGGTGTTTGGCCATTGTGAGATTAGGTCTGATCTGTCCAAGATTGTATCACTGCGAAGGCAGTGGTGAGCACAGAGAAAAGGTGTGGGAGCTGCCCCTTCAAAAAACTTGTTGGACATCCCAGGTGGGAAGTCCAGGTTGAAGCAGATGGGTGTCATAGGTCCTCCAGTCGAGGAGAGGCCTTATTTCAAGTTCACCTCACGGAAGCACGTCAGTGTAGGACCGATGAGTGGGTGGTCCCTAAGAATGGAAGGGAGGTGTTTTTTTGACAGCTACAGGGTAGACCAGTGGTTCTCAACCCTGTCCTCAAATATCCCCAACAGGCCATGTTTTGGGAATTTCTCTTAGATAAAATAGCTGTCCAAAATACCAAGCCATTGACTCTGATTTAAATCACCTGTGCAAGATAAAGGAAAACCTGCAAACATGGCCTGTTGGGGATAATTGAGGACAGGGTTGAGAACCACTGAGGTGGACTTCAGTGAGAGAGTCGTGAAGGAGTTTTCAAGGGTCACCCAATCCTTGACTTGGCTATGAACGTTCCAGTCCACTATTTGTGCAATGTGACATGCCCAGTAATAGTTGTGTATATCTGGGAGACCTATTCCCCCTTTCTGTTTTGGAAGGGTGAGTTGGTTGTAGCTGATTCTAGGTCACTTGTGTTGCCATAGGAAGGTTATACAGAGACGTTTGTAGGATGAATGAAGGGGGCAGACTTTTCGGGATTGCTTGCAAGAGGTAGAGCAGGTGGGGCAGAACATCCATCTTTAGCATGGTAGCCCTGCCAAACCATGAGAAAATAGGCTTGTGGAGCTTTATGGAGGCCCTCCGTTACCGTGCGTAGGACTGGCAGAGAACATTTGTGGAATAGAGATCTGACAAAAGGGTGGGGAGTTGAATGGTAAGTAATCGCATCTTGCTTCCAGGCAAAGGGAAAATTTTGCTTACATTGTGCGACGATAGAGGTGGGCAAAGTCATATTAAGAGCATGGGATTTATTAAAATTGATTTTAAAATTAGAAATATAGTGAAAGAGTTCTAAATCTTTCAGCAAATTAGGGAGTGTGGTGTTGGGTTTTGTAGGAATAGTAGGATATCATCGGCGAACACCGATAGCTTGTATGTGTGATTCTGCATCATTAGACCCTGGATGATATTTGCTCTGAGACGTCGTAGGAAGGGTTCTAGTGTAAGGGCAAACAATAAAGGTGACAACGGACAGCCCTGTCATGTGCCATTGTGAGAAGGCGTTTGACAGGCGGGCGTTGACTCGTACTCGCGCTGTCAACTTGGAGTATAAAACCATGATGAATTGGAATAGCCGGTCTTGAATGCCTATTCTGCACAGGACAGCTGCCATGTAGTCCCAGGCCAACCTGTCTAACGCCTTCTTCACATCTAAGGATAAAAAGAATCAGTCGTTTAGCGGTGGTAAGCCAGTGATGCATGTTTATGGCCTTAGTGGAATTTCCCTGGCCTCTCACCAAGGGATAAAGCCTACTTGATCTTTAGCAACAAGGGAAGGAAGCAGCGGAAGCAGTCGACTGACTAAGCTGAAAATTTTTAAGTCGACGTTCAAAAGCGACAGGGACAACTGCTATATGGGCTTCTAGAAGGTCATACATTGGGGGGGGGGGGGGGGGTGTTTGCAGGGATAGAGTTGAATGCTCTAAGGAAAGGGGCCTCCAGATCCTCTAAGAAAATTTTGTAATAGGTGGAGGAGAAACCATCAGGCCCCGGGCTCTCACCTGTTTTCAGTTGTTTAACAGATAGTTTCAGTTCTTCCAGGGATAGTGGTTTATCCATTTCTCCTGCAGTGGTTTGAGTAATAGGTTTAGAGCAGTATAGGTTCATGAAATCCGTAATTGCCATCTGGCGAGAGGCCAGTTCCATTGGGGGGTGAGCGGTTGTGGGCAGGTTGTAAAGTTTTGCGGAATAAAGTTTGAATTGAGTCGCTATGTCCATAGAGGCTGCTAAAGTTTGGCCTTGATAGGATCAGATTTGATGGATTATAGTTGCCGCTTTCTTAGCTTGTAGTGCTCTGGCCAAAAATTTGCTGCTCTTGTTCCTGCATTCGTAAACGTTTTTGGGATAACATAAATAGCGTTTGACCTTTCGTCCTGTTCCTCTAAGAGCAATTATTAAACCTGTGTGAGCTCCTGGAGTGTTTGTTGGGCTTGTGAATGTGATTAATCTCGAGGGTTCTAATCTGTCCAAAGGAGAGGTACATGAAGCCTGAGCAGCCCGGTTTCTCGCCGCTGCCATAGCAAGCAGGGTACCTCTGAACACACATTCCACTGCACTAGTGGGGAGGTGTCCGTAGTAACATTTTCCCAAAAATGATTTTGTATAGTGCGACAGATCAGAGCGCATTGACTGTCTGTGAGTAGGGAAGCATCTTATCGCCAAGTCTTAGTGTACGGTATTTTGTCGGGGAATATCAAAGTGCTTGCCATTTCCTAAATGTCTTGCAGGACAATTTCATAGGTCAGATGGTAAATGCACCTACAAGAAACAAAGCATTATTAGACCTTCTGAGTACTAACAACACAGACCTAATCACAGATGTGGAAATAAGGGGCAATCTAGGAAACAGCGATCACAGATCAATTCCTTTAATTGATAGTATTAAGTATAAATCACACAAATATGAAACATAAGGGGAATACAAAAACACTGAATTTTAGTAGAGCCAACTTCCATAAACTACGCTCCTTGCTGGAAGATGTTATTTGGGATAAAATTCTAGGAACAATGAACATGGAGGAAAAATGGGAGTGCTTCAAGAACATATTAAACAAAGGTATTAGCCAGTGTATCCCAATGGGAAATACATTTATAAGAGCTAACAAAAGGCCAGGGTGGCTTAACTCCGACGTAAAAGTTAAAAGCAAAGGAGAAGGCCTTCAAAAAATACAAGGCTAATGGGTCCCGTTCAGCATTCCATCTTTACAAGGTATGAAATAAGAAATGCAATATGAAATGAAATAAGGGTGCAATCAGGGAGGCTAAGATGAACACGAAAGACACATAGCAGAGGAAAGTAAAAAGAATCCCAGGTATATACATAGTAAGATTCAAAACCACCCAATGCTACAGAGACATCATATCTTCCTCAGCTGATTAATTGACATAAGATATATCATTCTGCGGGTTTTCCTGCAGTCCAGCAGTCTGTTTTTCACATTTGACATAGTTCTCTGCGGTATTATACACTGATTTGTACTTTACTATGATATGACTTTTGTGGTCGGACCCACGTCCGCTGGGATACATATATATCTACTTTTCTCTTCTTTCCTATCCATCTTTGTCTTCCCTCCCCTCCTCTTTACTCTTTCCCCCTCCCCCCCCCCCCCCCCACTACTATGTCTTTCTCTCTAAATACTGATTTAATATTTTGGTTATTGAAACTATAATTATACAATTATACTAGTTATTCGATAAATGCAGCTAACCGAAGACTTCTTCTTTCATTTCACTTTCTGTTAAAGTGTTAAAGATTCAATGTCTATTGTAAATGATTAACGTCATATGCACGTGGAGAGATTTACTTTTGTAACCACCATGTACTTTGCTATTTGTATGATTATCTCTCTTTTTCAAAATAAAAGAAATATTAAACAAAAAAAAATATATACATAGTAAGAGAGGGAGGTCAGATCATATAGGCCCCATAAAGAATGATGAAGGGATTCTGGTTGCAAAGGATGGAGCGATGGCGAAGGTTTTAAATTTATTCTTCTCCTCAGTATTCACGAGGGAAACGGGGGGGGGCTCTGGTATCCAAAACTACAATGTTGGTCCTCACGACACGTCACAGGAAGCACCCTCATGGCTAACTGAGGATAGAATTAGGAATAGACTTGAAAAACTTAACGTTAATAAGTCACCGGGACCAGATGGCTTGTACCCGAGGGTCCTTAAGGAACTCATTCAAGTAATTGCTAGACCATTGTTCCTGATTTTTTTCTGACAGTCTACTGACTGTTATGGTACCAGCTCATTGGAGAAAAGCCAATGTAGCACCAATGCTCATAAATGATAAAATATTCAGCGCAGATCCAAATAACATAATATATACTAAGCGGCTGGACAAAACAAACGTAATTAAAACCATTAAACACATAAAGGTCTGCAATAAAGTCTTTTACAGCAAACATGAAGAGTGTTGTAAAACAGAGGGACCTCAGACAGACAGTGAAAAGGGTGACTGTAACCCATCCACCACAGGCAATGTTAGCCTGTCACCTCAAACAAATATCTCTGCAATATGTGGAAAAAGACAGAGAGATCTAATGCTCTCTGTATAAAACCGTCTTTTTTTTTTTTTAATCACAAGAAAGATTTTTATTGAATAAAAATATAAAGCAATACAGATGTAATGCAGCAGTATACAGACACCAGGGGGAAACAAATCAGGAGATAAAAAAGATCAGCACATGTGTTGATGTCCCCAGCCTGCATATTTAGTAACATAAAGGAACATATAGCAGAAAACCTGTATATAGATCCATACAGCGTGCTCTGAAGCAACGAGAAAAAATATAAAAAGAAGAGAACAAAAATAATAAGAAGAACAAAAAGAGAAAAGAAATACAAATTTAACCATAACCAGCTGGAGACAAGCGTCCGCCGTCCCAAAACACAGAAAGGCAAATTTGACTAAATAGCAGGAACCTCTGTAGTCCAATATGGGACTTCTATGCGTCATTCATATCACATTCCCTCAATACTGACACTAAGAAGATGAACTGCCCCCTAGCCCATCAGAAGCCTATCCAGGATTAGTCTTGGGGGTTCTACATCCGGGGTGTCTAACCAGCTCTGCCAGATGTTAGTAAACTTGTTTGGGGAGTTTCTATGTTGGTAGGTAGATTTTTCCCTAGCCAAAATATGATTAACCTCCTGAATCCACTGTGCAGTTGACGGGGGTCGCGCAGAAAGCCACAGCCGAGCAATCAGCTTTCTGGCTAAATATAAAAGTCTGGTAAGCGCTATATATATCGGAGGAGGATATTGTTCCTCATTTAGGCCACCCAGCAGCCACGTCAGCGGATCCATAGCTAGTTGAGCATTATATATCCTGTTAATTGTTGCAATGACTCCACTCCAATATCTCACTAACTTGGGACATCGCCAAAGCATGTGTATGAAGTCCCCCGGGTGGGCCTGGCATTTAGGACAGATAGGGGAGTCTCTTCTTCCCCATTTATGTAACTGCACTGGAGTGCGGTATACCCTATGAAGAATAAACAGGTGAGATAATTTTTGTGCTGCCGACACTGAAACCAGGGGCCCCACCTCCAGAATCTGATCCCATTGATCCCTCTCAATAGGGCCTGCACCGACCTCCCATTTTTCCCGGCAAGGCAAAAGGTCAGGGGCCTGAATATAAGACAAAAGATGCACATAAATTTGAGAGATGATACCCCTCTTCTCCCTTTCATTGTAAATAGACTCTAGAAACGAGGAGTTTTCCAACCGTAGAGTGGATTGTCTGCCCTGACACTGAATGGCATGGCGTAGCCATAAATATTGGTAATAGTGTTCCTTCAATTGTGGGAATTTCAACACCATCCGATGAAATGGTTTCACAGTGGCATTGTGAATCACTTGTGATCTATAGCCTATTCCTGCCCTATCCCATACCTGGTGCTTATCTAATTTGGCCAGCTCCCGGAAGAATCGATTCCGCCATATAGGCGTCTTAGACAGGAACCCAGTCAGTCCTAACCTACACTTGACACTCTTCCATAACTTCATTAGCATCTGGATCGTGGGACAGTGAGACGGGACCGAGGGAAAGCCCATCTCCATATGGGAGAGAGCCGAATACCCAGCACTAGAAGGAATGAGTAATTCTCTGGATAAGTCGGGTATCTTGTGTAAATCCCATCCCGCAAAATGTTGTAGCTGGGCCGCAAAATAGTATGTCTGTGGGTGAGGGACGGCCATCCCCCCTGCTCTTTAGGGAGCTGTTAGTAAAAAGGACTTGCCAGTGTTCCTGGCCATTTCCGCGGTGGTGCGCGCACTCCCGTGCGCGTTCGCGCGCTCCCGTGCGCACCCGTGTGCGCGCACGCGCCGGAAACAGCGCCAAACGGCGCCTATTTAAACATCCTGCACCAAGTTGCTGCTTGTTCTACAGCGTTCCAGACCTGTGGGCCTCAGCTCCCTACCTGTTCCTGTGTTTCACCTGTTTCCTGTTGACCCGGCTTGCTTTGACCTGTTGTCCGCTACCTGCATCGACCCCGGCTATCCACGACCATCCGCTTGTCTACTCCTCTGTACCTCCGCTGCCCGCCCGTTAACGAACCTTTGCCTGAACTTGACGATCCGCTTGCCTAACCCTTTTGTACCTCTCTGCCTGCACGTTGCCAACCCTACTTGTACGACCATTCTCCTGTTTGCACGACCTGCTGGAATCTCACTACAACATCTGTGACCATCCAGCCCTCGTGCCATCCCACACTCTCGTGCCTCTGTCTACACTACCAGGGGTCCTTGAATCGGGTGCGCAAGAGCGGTTGTTCCCTGCACAAGACAGACTCCACCGTCAGGTATGTAACAGAAACAAGCAGCCACTACTGAGTCTGCGCAGGGAACACGCTCCGCCATGGACGACTTATGCGCCCACCTGGCTGGCCTTACCCAGGCCGTTAAAAATCTGCAGGAGGGTTACACCCGGTTGGAGGAACGGGTACAGGAATTGTCTACCACCCCTGCCTCCGAGTCTGCTGCTACCCGCACCATTGTGGCCCTGCCCTCGGAACCCAAGGTCCCGCTGCCAGATAAGTTTTCCGGGGACCGACGTAAGTTTCGGGTCTTCCGGAGCGCCTGCGACTTGTATCTGGGTCTCCAGCCACGGACATTTTCATTAGAGAGCACCAAGGTTGGGTTTGTGATTTCTCTCTTACAGGGTGAACCCCAAGCCTGGGCCCTCCGATTGTGGGAGCAGAGTGCCCCCGAAGTTGATTCTGCTGCAGCCCTCTTCTTGGCCATGGCGCAACTTTATGATGACCCCCATCTGGCCTCCACGGCCGAAGCCACCCTGTACAACCTCCAGCAGGGCCGCCGCCCTGTGGAGGATTACGCCGCCGAGTTTCGGCGTTGGAGATCCGATACCGCCTGGGGCAGCGTGGCACTTGTCTTTCAATTCCGTATGGGGCTATCGGAGGCAGTAAAAGACGAGTTGGCTCGAGTGGGGATTCCTAAAACCCTGGAGGAGCTGGTCACCTTGGCCATCTCCATAGACCGGCGCATCAGAGAGCGCCGTGCCGAAAGGTCTTCTGGACCAGTGCGTCCTACCTGGATGCTCCCTCGGGTACCCAGTTACCCGACACCGCCGGCTTCCCGGCCAACAACCTCCTCCTCCTCTCCCCCGGATTCCTCTGAACCCATGCAGGTTGGGTTGCTCCGACCATCACTCTCCAGTGAGGAGAGACCACGCCGGTTCCAGCTGAGTCTGTGCCTCTATTGTGGAGAACCTGGTCACATGGTTCGGACCTGCCCCGCCAAGCGTGGTCAGTGCCTGTCCACTACTTCTGATGTACCAGTTAACTCCCGTACCCATCTCACCATTCTCTTGTCTCTGCAGCTTCTAGGAGGGATTATCACGGTGCCGGCTATCCTTGATTCCGGCGCG
>BLSH010007149.1:281322-294734 GCA_018402905.1 Glandirana rugosa
TGACCGTATTCAACCAAGAGGAAGGTAATCTGGGGAATGGATGACGGAACGGTCTCTCATACCCGGTATAGGTTCATCAATGCAGGAAATTTATGGACCCATATCAACACAGCCCCCTAGGTGCTCTCATACAAAGGAACTTAAACTTTGGTTAAGAGGTGTTTAAATTTGAATTTACACGGTGGACCACATTTAACGGTGACAGCCATTGACCCGCGTATTTGGATCAGTTTTACTAGACCCGAGGCGTCAATAATATGCAGGATGTATTACGGGGTATTTTCGAACGATGAAATGTCGAGGACAATGCATGGACTGCCACCTCAGACAGCTGCTGGAATCTCACTACAACATCTGTGACCATCCAGCCCTCGTGCCATCCCGCACTCTCGGGCCTCTGTCTACACTACCAGGGGTCCTTGAATCGGGTGCACAAGAGCGGATGTTCCCAGCACAAGACAGACTCCACCGTCAGGTACGTAACAGGAGCTGTAAAGTAGCAAGCTTTTATGGGGCATTATGTAGGACGTATAATAACTGCGGAGCCCAGATCATTTTGACTAGGTTTATGCGCCCAGTTACCGACAGTGGCAATTTACACCAGGTGGCACATTTAAGTTTAAATTTGTGGAGAATTGGTTTCAAATTCAAGGAAACATACTCTCGTGGATCCCCCGACACAACTATACCCAGGTATTTAAAGGACGTAACTACTTGGATATGGCCCATACTCTCTGGCAAGGCAGTAGGTAAGGGGTCTAATGGAAGGAGAACCAACTTATGCCAGTTAATGGCAAAGCCAGATAGCTATCCGAATTGGTCTATGAGTCGCATTACCTCCCTCAACGACCCCGCTGTGTCACCCAGATACAGCAGGTTATCGTCCGCGTATAAAGAAATCTTTTCCTCCCTCTGTCCTCTGTGAAAGCCCACTATAGACGGGGAGGATCTGATCACATCGGCCAACGGTTTCAGTGCAAGGGCAAACAGCAGAGGCGACAATGGGCACCCCTGCCTAGTGCCCCGATGCAAAGGAAAGGATTCCGACAAAGTATCATTAACAGGACTTTGGCCCTGGGTGCTGCATTTAAAAGCTGAATCCGGGAAATGAACCTGTCTCCGAGGCCAAACCTCCGGAGCACTGCCCTGAGATAGCTCCACTCAACGCTGTCAAAAGCCTTGGCAGCATCGATGGAGAAAATAGCCCTGTTACCCAGATTGTCAACAGGGATCTGGATATTTAAAAAAAGCCTACGAATGTTCAGGGCAGTAGAACGGGCGGGGATTGAAGCCAGACTGGTACAGGTGGACCAAGTCCGCAACAACACCCGCCAGTCTATTAGCCAGGACCCAGGCCAGGAGTTTGATATCTGAGGTAAGTAAAGATATAGGCCTATAAGAATCTGGCTGCTCCAGATCCTTCCCCGCCTTGGGGATGACCACTATGATAGCTTCACTCATGGATACCGGCAGACTGCCAGTTTGCAGAGCATCATTCAGAGTTGTCAGCAAGGTAGGCAGCAGCACCTCTCCATAGATTTTATACGTTTCGTTAGGCAGGCCATCAACACCCGGGGATTTGCCATTTGTGTGACCACTAGGGACAACTCCTCCAGCTTGATAGGGGAATTAAGAAGATCAAACTCCCTCCTCGAGATGCAGGGGAGGGGACCCCGGTCCAAAAAATCGTCCAAGGCCTCCCTTGTAGGGCATACCCTGGAGGCATAGACCTCCCTAAAAAACTGAGTGAAAACAGCAGTGACTTGTTCCTGGCTGCTAATCAGCTCCCCCTTGGCATTCCGAATAGTTTCGATATGGGGGGTGCCCTGCTGGGCTCTGGCAATTACTGCCAGCAAATGGCCCGTGTTCTCCCCCTCATCAAAATACCGCTGCTGCATAAAGAATCTCTTATTCTCAGCTGCAGCAGTGGAGACCTGTTGATAGTGTCTGGGCCTCTAGCCACCTCTGTTCAGAATCAGGGGAAGGCGCATTCACATAGGATTCCTCCGCCCTAGCGGCCTCAGCCATCGCCAAGTTTTCCCACTCTTTGGTTTTAGACTGAATAGCAGAGATTTGGGTGATAATTAACCCCCTTCAGGTGGGCCTTCAGAGCATCCCATATCACCCCAGGGCCAGCTGTCTCACTCGCAAG
Organism: Glandirana rugosa; assembly: GCA_018402905.1. NCBI lineage: Eukaryota > Metazoa > Chordata > Amphibia > Anura > Ranidae > Glandirana > Glandirana rugosa. The sequence continues at coordinate 283,475 of BLSH010007149.1, forward strand.
CCCAATTCAAAAAGAAATCTAGCAAAAGGGGTGGGACCGCCCGCTAGTGCAGCCTGATCCCGTCGAGGTGAGAATTTGTCTAATTGTCTGTCCATGACAGCATTAAAATCCCCTACCACCCAGATTGGGCCATCAGGGTGGACAGTGAGAAATTGTGCTAAGGCCTGCAGGCTGGGTAGAGAGAAGGGTGGAGGGACGTATACATTTGCAATAATACACAATAAACCCCGTAGTTTGCATAACAAGAACACATGCCGTCCCTGATCATCTACCACGGAACGTAGAAGCTGAAAGGGAACAGCATGAGATATTAGGACACTGACACCTCTGGAGTAGGCTGAGTAAACTGGGTGGGATATCCCCGGTGTTTAAGAACAAAAACAGTACTAGCCTGCAGGTGTGTCTCCTGCAAGCACACCACAGCCGGTTTATGAGCTTTTATGGTAGAAAAAAGGGCCACCCGCTTCACTCCATCTCCTAGGCCCCTAACATTCCATGAGACTAAGGTACACTTGTCAGCCATTTAGAAAAAGAGGAACATTTTGTTTCAGCTGGTATACACCCCGCACCCCACCACCAATAGAAAGCAGACATCATAACCCCAACTCTGGGTAAATGTAGCTAGGTAATAGCAGTTCCCACAACAGCGTCTCCATTAATATGTTGTCCCCGTCAAATATCTGAAAAAGAAAGATTTTTTTTTGGGGCCGCAGAGGCCAGCTCCAGCTGGGAAAACACAGTAACTGGCTATAACCATCCCGCAACCAGCAGGGGGCAAACCGAGTAAAAAACAATAACAAAGAATGGTTGCATAACAAAAATTCTCCGTAACCATGGAGCAGTTCTGGACACAGCAACCAGTGGTCATGTCCACACAGGACAACTATCCGGGGGGGGGGGGGGCCCAAACGTCTCACTATAGTTTTGATTCGATAGAGCTTGCAAAGTTAAACTTGTATTGGGATGTAGAGTGGGTAGTATGGTCATGGACTCCTCAACCGCCTTACAATATAAGCAAATAGGGATAAAGCATTAAGAGGGTGGTGCCATCTTCTTGCACGCCTATCTGCAGCAAGAGAGAGCAGCAGTGTAATCAGGCTGTGGGATGAGATGCTTTCGGGAGAGTGTGCTCCACTCGATCCAGCCAGTCAGATGCTTGAGCAGGGTTGTCAAAGAACCTGGTTTCTCCATTCACCACTATGCAAAGCTTGGCAGGGTATAACGTGGCATATGCAACTTCATAGTGCCTGAGGCATTTTTTCACCTCTGTGAATTTGGCCCTACGGCGTTGAAGTTCAGCAGAAAAGTCTGGGTAAAACGAGATACGTGCGTTATCCATCTTCATTAGATCGCCCTTGGTTCTGGCTAGAAACAGTGCAGCATCCCGATCCTTAAAATTCAATAGCTTAAAAAGGAAGGGCCGTGGAGGCTCCCCGGGTCGTGGTCTAGGAGGGACCCTGTGGGCCCGTTCTATGGCGAACATAGAGGAGAAAGCGTCTTTGCCAAAAGTAGAAAGGAGACACTTTTCCATGAACGCAACTGGATTTTTGCCCTCAACTTTCTCTGGTATGCCTACCACCCGAACATTATTGCGTCTGTCTGTTCTCCATATCCTCCAAGCGGGCCGCATGGCCCGCAGAGACCGATTGAACATGGCGCAGCCCTCTCTGTAATGGCGCCACCTCATCCTCCACATTGCGCATCCTGTCCTCCAGAGCCGCTGTGCTGTCTCTCAATTTCTGCATATCTTGCCTTACAAAATTAAGTTCCAGCTTCACCCCCCTGATCTCAGAAGCCAGGGCTGTGATAGAGGCATTGCAGGAGGTGACAGCTGCAAATATGTCCTGCAGTGTGGGTTCAGGGGTGGGCGAGCTGACATCCTCCCCATTGCTGGCTAGGCCTGTAGGGGCAGGTATACTCACTGCGTCCCATGCAGATGCGGCCTCCAGTTTATCAGGCCATGGAGCCTCCGACTCTCCAAGTAAACAGTCCTGGACAGCAGCCTCCAGGGCATGCAGCGCCGCTTTGGGAGGATGATCCTTGCCAGGAATCTTGGAGAAAAGTTTCATGGCAGCCTCTTTCCCTGAGAGCTGCGAGCGGGCGCCATCTTGCCCTGCATGGTCCGACACTGGCTGCAGATCTTTTGGGGCCTTACGGGACATGATTTCCCAGCACTGGAGGTACCAGACAGGAGAGCGCCGTGCAGAGATCTCCGTGCAGCAGGAGAGAGGCAGAGAAGCGGCTTCAGGATGCTAACAGGGGGAAAGACAGGATAGACGGCGGAGCTATCGCACCACGCGACTTACTCCATGAGCTGCAAGCCACGCCCCCCCCATAAAACCGCCTTTAATAGGAGATAACATAAAAGCACTTACAAAAGCGGCACTTGAACCAAGTGCAAGTAAATAAGCGCGTCAGTCGCTTGTTTACTTGCACTTGGTTCAAGTGCCGCTTTTGTAAGTGCTTTTATGTTATCTCATATTAAAGACGGTTTTATACAGAGAGCATTAGATCTCTTTCTGTCTTTTTCCACATATTGCGGAGATATTTGTGCTTTATATCTGGGAGCTACAAGAGTTTTCTACATAAGGAGGACAAATGCTGTGTGGCCCTCACGGGTCGAAAGCTTGAGGTTAGAGGCTAACATTGCCTGTGGTGGATGGATTACAATGCACTGTCTGTCTGATGTCCATCTGTTTTACAACACTCTTCATGCACAGGGGTTTTCTTTGTTTGCTTTAAAGGACTTTATTGCAGACTTTTATGTGTTTCATAGCTTTAATTCATCAGTGCTGCACATTTTGAATTTGAATGTAGCACCAATATATAAAAAAGGACCAAGATATATCCCTGGGAACTACAGGCCAGTTGGCCTAACATCAATAGTATGCAAGCTCTTGGAGGGGATGATAAGGGATTATATACAAGATTTTTATAATGAAAACGGTATCATTAGCGGTAATCAGCACGGTTTCATGAAGAATCATTCTTGCCAAACCAATCTATTAGCCTTCCATGAGGAGGTGAGCTGTCATTTAGATAAAGGAAGGCCTGTACACTAAAATTAGAAGAAAAGCAGTTTAACCTCAAAATGCGTAGAGGGTTCTTTACGGTAAGAGCAGTGAGGATGTGGAATTCTCTTCCACAAGCAGTGGTTTCAGCTGGGAGCATAGATATTTGCAAAAAACTATTAGATGCACACCTAAGGGACCACAACATTGAAGGATATACACTGTAATATTGACATAAAAGCACACACATAGGTTGAATTTGATGGACTTGTGTCTTTTTTCAACCTTACCAACTATGTAAGAGGTGTTTGAAGAAGTGTCTTCTAGAGGGTTGAGAGCAAGGTTAAAATCACTGCCCACGATAAGCTGTCTGATAGGCCGATAGGGCTTGGGTAATTTCTCTGAAGAATCCCACCTGAGCCTTATTGGGGCTGTAGATATTAGCAATAGTAAGTGGCTTGTCCTACAGGGAGCCCTCCGGGAAGATATAGCTCCCGTCTTCGTCAATGATAGAATCCGTTATCTGCATTAGTAGGTGTTTGGACATTACAATAATTATGCCCTTAGTTTTTGCTGATGGATTCGTAGTGTGGTGCACCACAGAGTAGTAATGAATGCCAAGTTTGGGAATAGCATTGGAGCGGAAATGTGTCTCCTGTATGAGAATTATGTCTGCTTTGATATTACGCATATAGGTGAGCAATTGGGATCATTCTTCCGCTATATTGAGACCCTTAGCAGTTATGGATACCACTTTGAGAGTGATCGGTTTGATTTGGGATGTGGATGCTTGCATAATGGGTATATAAGGTGTTTGTCTAAGCTGTAAATTTGGCTTATACCGATGTGGGTTGGGAAAAAGAGGAGTGGGGAAGTCACCGAAGAGATCTTGGGGGCGAACTGAAAGAAAGAATAGAAGTTTGACAAAGAGAGGGGAGAAAAGGGAGAGCGAGAAAAAGAAATAGGGAAAAAGGGAATCAGTTAAGGGGGTTAAAATCTGTAACAAGTGTGGGGGAGGGAGGGGTAGATTAGTATCCGGAGGCAGGAATAGGCCAGCTATCCCACCCAAAAAAAGATGGAAACAAAGTATTGGTGGGCTGTAAGTTCGGAAAGGTTGGCACGATTATGGAAAATTGGCTGGGTGGGGAGGTGGCCAAGAGCGGAGGTAACTAGTGATGAGTTCCTAGCACCATGGAGGTCAGAGGCTGATGGAAGACGGAAGTGGGTAATAGTTGTGCTTTGTAGAGAAGAGGTTCAAGAAGGACATATCTGGAGTTAATTAGCAAAGGGGGGGGGGTGCACTTCTATTTGATAGTCAGGTGCAGCAGACCAAGAATGAAAACGGAATATAAAGACTTTGAAATAGCTTCTTAGTGAAAAAAGAGAGAAAAACACACATTAATATTTATGAGCAGAATAAGAATATATACTTTCAACTTACAGCTTAAGAAGTAGGCCCAGGTTTCTCAGAATGACCTTGTTGAACAGGGTTACATTGGGTTAGCAAGTGTAAATCACAGCGTATAGTCGATAACCATTTAAAGGTGCTAAGTTTAGGTGGATAGATAACTTGAGTTGTATTCATAGAACCTATATCAATTGGCTGGTTAAGGCTAGAGTGTTGCCTCCTAGAACCAACATGCAGGTGAATAGGCCGTACCACCGAGTGACTTGGTAGAAATGGGAGAGGGGAGGGGGAGGAAGGGCAAGAAGGGGGAGGGAAATGGGAGGGATTAAGGAGGAGTGAGGATGGAGAAGGGATTTAGCGGTGGTATCTAAGTGGTAGAGTACAGAACCAGTAAACTGCTGAATGTCGGCTCTATCAGGATGATGGTGATATAAAATCAATAACATTTATGGAAGAGGAGTATCCAGTAGTATCTATCCATAGGGCAACACCGTCAATCACTAAGAGTAACAATGATTCCCTGTTTTTACACATAATAAATTTGTCTCCAAAAGCAAAATCATATATGACCTGGATGGTTCTAGGGGGATAGTTTACTTTACATTAGTAGACTTTAATAGGTTAGGGAGTGAGATCAGGAGGGTATATCAATGTCACAAAGCAAGTCATGAGAGTGCCGTCCGGTGAAGACAGAAGAAGGCTTGGTGAGTCGCCCAGTATAAGAGACATAGAGATCTCATCAAGCAAGGCTCATGCTGAGGCCAGGAATGTATCCACACATGAACCACATCTCCTGAATATACTTCATACATCAGATTGGCCCTCGACATTCATATCACATCAAAAAATAATCATACTGAAGTTAGGTAATAAGCAGAGTTTCTGGGTGTTATTAGCAGAAGGAGGAGAGTCAAGACATGGATATAGAGAAGAGAGGTTGGGGGATGGGGAAATGTACAAAGGAGGATGTAATTGGAGAGGGGGGAGGGAGGGAGCGCAAGGGTGAAACCAAAAGCTTAGTTGTGTAATTTATAATATGTATCAGATCCTAAGCAGACATTATTGTAAATGGTGGCATGCTGATGTTATGCACACCTGGGTAGGATATATAATTCAGTTGGTTGCTTAATCATCCAGCCTGTGAGTCTGTCCAGCACGCAACTCGGTGTAGATATCAGAGAGTTGAGGGGAGTAACAGAGTGCAAGTGGATTGTATGTAGAATTTTGTCTCTGAACATCCCTCCAGTTGCTCATTTGAAGGAATAAGTATTTTTAACATGGAAGAATTGTGGGGAAAGGTAAATCCGAACCGTTGTAACTCTAAGTTGTGTAGCTAGGCAGACTCACAGGAAGGTAATACTGTTGATAATAGTTTGTGTGAATAGAGCTATGGGGGAGAGTTCCCCCATACCTTATGGTCCAGGTTATGGGAGAGGCAGTTGGTGTGTATGCAGTTGGTGTGTATGGGGGGGGGGGCAGGGTGTGGAGTTCAGAGAACACCATTCTTGATGTCTGAAGTATTCGTGCATGCTACCTAATGAGCGGAAGAAAACAGGTCGTGTTCATCAGTTCTTGGGGTGTAAACTGAAAATGAACTGAAATCTTGGATACTAAGGCAGCGACAATGGTTCAAAACAGTCAGAGTTAGGTATAAGATGGTAGTGGGATCCATAGGTATAGCAGGGCCATAGCAGTAAAATCTGGCAACAAAACGGAGAAACCTGGGTCTCATGCAGAGGGTACAACTGAACAAGAAGCAATGTTTTTTAACTTTCCTTATATTGAGCGTTCCCTCCTCTCTCCTCCTCTCTCCCCCTCCCTTTCTCTCCCTCTCCCCACTCTCTCTCTCGTCCCCCTCTTTCTCTCTTCCCCCTCTCTCTCCCTCTCTCCCCTCTCTCCCCTCTCTCTCTCTCCCCCTCACCGTCTCTCTGCCTCTCCCCCTCCCTCTCTCTATCTCACTCTCTTTCCCTCTACCTCTCTCTCTCTCTCTCTCGCTCATGCATTGATAGAGGACTGGTGAATTTTTCACAGGGATATCTGTAGTAATTTATTTAATTCATTTGCCTCTCTTTGAAGTACCCTCCCATAAAGACCCACACAACACATGAGGGGATCAGGAGGTCTTTGGAACCTGTAAAGCCAGGTCATCATTCGGCCGTGGGTTTTTCAAGTTTAAAAGCAACACCAAGAAAACTGCCAGCACACCCAATCTAGGAAAACTCACTGTGTTTTTAGTCTCACCTTGGCTTGCGATGAACTGGAGATGCTAAAAGATTTTTGCCTCCTGGGCATCGGCGATCGGCCGGCGTTGGTGAGGCAGATCTGCGGCATCTGGCGTTGGGAGGGTCTTGTGGACGAAGGTCTTCCATAGGTATGGATTGTGGTGGAGAAGGCTGTCGGAGGGTATTGTACCAATCTGGTCGCTTCGTTACATGTATATTCAGGCTCTCGCACAAGGATTGCAAATCTTCTAGAACCCAGAGATTGGCTGTGCGGACCATAGTAGTAGCGGACAAGCAGAAAGGGAATTTCCAGCGATATGGCATTCTGCAGGTTCAGAATACATTGAGCAGGTGGATGATGTCCTTCCTATTCTTTAGTGTTGTGTGTGAGATCCTGATAAATCTTGATCTCCGTGCCGTGAAATATAATGCGGCCCCTGTTTCTTGCCATTCTGAGAATTTCTTCTTTCAATCGATAATTCACGAGATGACAGACCACATCTCTTGGTGCCCTGTGTATATGTTTCATGTCAGTGGGGGTCTCTCTAGGAGGTCGTTGAAGATGGTAAGGATCGCAGGTGTTAACTGGTTGGGTTCTACTGACTCAGGGAAACCTATGACACGCAGATTATATCTGCGTCCTCAGTTGTCCAGGTCTTCTGGGTGGAGGTGCAGGTCTCTTAGTAGCGTGGTATGTGTGGCTGTGGATGTCTGGACCTGGTGAATTGCAGCATCGTGGTGAGCTATTATTTCCTCCACTACTTCTAGGCGCCTGGCAACCCCCTGTATGTCAAGCCGGAGATCAGAGGTGGCAGCGGTGAGTGTGTCCTTTATATCAGCTGCCACAGCTTGGATGTGTCTCAGGCTTAGTGGAGTGCCCTGCTGTGAGGCAGTCATTGTATGTTGAGTGGGAAAGGGGTCCGGCTGGAGAGTGCTAGGAGATCATGAGGAACACTTGGAGGCCTGAAAGAAGGCCGCGGTGTCGTGTGACTGAGTCCGGAATATAGTTTCTTTTGTCACAACATTTTCTAAACATTATCAGATTATTAATATTACTAAAAAAATCCTTCCCATATTGTACTATATACAGATAAAGATTTACATCTTATTTTACAACAGGGATGCAGGTTTTCTAGCCATAGGGCCCCCACTTTGGGGTCACTATTTTCTCCAAGCATGTTCACCTCAAAACAAATCTCCTACATGGCTCACTTGTATAGGTTCTTATGCTTGTGGTTTGAACACAGGTATTGTTTTTTCATTTTGTGCACAAAGAGTTTTAAATCTTTAGTCACGATGAGCAATTGAAATTAAATATATAAACTGCAGTACTTCTTACGTTGTATACCTCATTTGCTGTACCACTTGTGTACTGTATGTGGGGTGCACAATATGTCCCTTGAGGATTTGCATTGACGAGAATTTTTGCAACTCCAGTAATCCACAAGCCAAACAGATATCTAATGTCACAAGACATTTTAAAGAAATTCATGGGGGTGATGCCACTCCTTTTAGATATTGTTAAAATAGATAGGGTGCAAGCATTACCTAGAGGGGGAGATCAGAAGAGTGACTCTACTATTATGAAGTCTGATGTTTGCCTGCCGATGTCCCTAGATAATAGCAAAAACGTTGCACCCCCGTGAGAAATAGGATTTTAATGGCAAGCAAAACACCACTTGGTATAAAAATATAACAGTTTATTCAAAAAGTTTAAAACACACATAAACATGGATATTACAGAACACAATTCTATTGCATAAAAGACAGTTGTCACAATGTCATGATGCATTTTTTTATAGACACAAATATCAAACCAAAAACAAGCACCTGGGAGTCTAACCAATTTAATACACAGCGCTTGCCCTATAATAAGGGGGAGTGCAGTTATGAAGGATATGTACATGAAAACAAAACTAAACAAAAAAGTAAACTGCTCCTCCTGTTCAAGTCATCTGTATAAATGTTTTATTATTTAAATTAGGACATGACATTGTTTGACATCACCTCCCCATGTGCTTAGTGCCCAAACCCTTCTTCCCTCCCCTTGTCCCCCTTTCTACCCCGTATCCCTCTAGTGAACCCCCTCTGGAAAACCGCGGGGAGCTATACTGCCTGTGTATCCCGCCGGGGCCCTCCCCCCTGCTGGTGGTAGGGGATTGAGAGACCCCTGTGGGAGACCTCCCCCTTGTCCAACCTCCCCTACTCCTAAAGCCTAGGATGGAAATCCACCTGCTCCCCCCTACCCGCCGTGTCCCCATTCCCTGGTGTGTGGCAGTCCCAAAGTGTAAGTCCTGTATTATCTGATCACCGAGTCAATTGTTGTCACTCAGTTTTGAAGTTGCAGGATACACACTCCTTGACAGTGTCCTTTGTGGGGAGGTATACAACCGGGGAGACCAAAATCCTGGAAGGTCTCTACCCTTTCCCTTAGCTGGATCTCGGAACAGTGATTGATGTATAAACTCTCCTGTGGAATCCGGTATCTACCTGAGTCTTTTATCACTATCAAGGTAGGGGATGTGTTGTATCCGATGGTGTCACTCTTCTGTGATCCCTGGGGTTAAATCTGAAAGTAGGGGGGAATTGAATCCTCTCCAAGCCTTTAGTCCCCTTTTGGGTTCATAATACCATGGGTGCTGGAAATGTCCTGTGAGGCTTGTATTCGAAACACCCCCATAGATTATAGGGAGACCATCCTCAGTTGGATGATTGGTCTCTACCCATGGGGGGGGAAGAGTTTGGGCTGTATGATTAGATGACAGCCTCACTGGTGAGATATAGAGAATCTTCCGCGGTTTATACAGGTTCTTGTAACTGCTGCTGGGCTGTGCAGGCGGTGCTCTGTGTGTATCCAATGGTCAGCTCAAAATTGCATATCCAGATAGAACTATAAGTAGGAAGGCCAGTGGGCTTGCCTGAATTTATGGGAGGAGCCCGGAGGGTATTTAAGCACCCTCACTCTCCAGGCTCTTTGTCGGTTCCAGTGCAGGATAGCACATGTTACTGGGCCGGCTCTCCCCAGCTCACTTCATGTTTGTGAGTCTGTGCGTTCCATTACCAGCTCGCTCGCTCGCTCGCTCGTTCGCTGTTGCAGGTAGGATTCGAATCCTTTCATTTCATACGCAATGTTACAAATTCGTTATGTTTCCTATCCTGCATCTCCTTTTGTACTTAGCTGCCTCCAAGTTGGTGTCATTTGTGGCCCGACATCATACGGCACAGGCATGGTAGATTTGAAAGTTTCCCTCTGCCTATTTTATGATTCATGCGCAGAGCCAAGCCTTGAGCCACTGTCGGCCGTTATCCAATATCACTCGATGCAGGCTTTGTTGCTCACAGCATTCACTGTCTATGGGGGTTGCCATTGCATCCATTGTGTGATTAGCATGTATTGTTTGCACAGCTCCTGTGGCTGATTGAGGTGGTGATTGGACCCACCTGGGCCTTGGCTGCACTCAATTAGCCTCGGGGGTTGGGTGGTGTTCAGTTGAAGCCATTCCAAACTCGTATGAGATTAAATTCATGCATGCTACACCCAATTCGTATCGATCATACCATTCACCTCACAATCGATTTGTACCGAATCCATTGCATACTCACCACAATCTGATTCGAGCCTAGTCACAACGGTTCATATCGGATGCATCGCACACACCGAGTCGCATCGGACCATGTCACTTACTCTCTTCCTTTTACCCTATCTACCAATTCGTATCGGTTCATGCCTTCCCTTCAACCGATTTCGATCGGTTCATGTTATTTTCTTGACTACCGATTGTTGCATCGGTGCATTTTCTACCCCACAAACGATCCATGTCAGATACTTGCCACAGTCCAATATGTACCTAGTTGCCAATTCATACCGGTCATGTTGTTTACCCAGTCCGTGTTATCTTCCCGATGGGTTTCCCTTCCTGCCGACTCGCATCAGTTCATACCGTTTTTACTACCAAATCGCATCGCTTCATGTCATTTCTTACTACCAAATCGCATCGCTTCATGTCATTTCTTACTACCAAATCTCATCGCTTCATGTCAGTTCCTATTGCTGACGCATGTCAGTTCATGTTATTCCACTACTTTGTGGTGTTTTCTACTACCGATTAGCATCGGTTCACGCCACTTCCTACTACCGATTCATGTAATTTCCTATTTCTCATGTTGGTTCATGTCATTCCACTACCAAGTCGCATGGGTTCATGTCAGTTCTCGCTACCGAGTCGCAAAGGTTCATGTCAGTTCCCGCTACCGAGTCGCATGGGTTCTTGTCAGCTCCCGCTACCGAATCGCATGGGTTCATGTCAGCTCCCGCTACCGAGTCGCATGGGTTCGTCAGTTCCGCTGCCGAGTCGCATGGGTTCATGTCAGTTTCCGCTACCAAGTCGCATGGGTTCATGTCAGTCCCCGGTACCGAGTCGCATGGGTTCATGTCAGTCCCCGGTACCGAGTCGCATGGGTTCATGTCAGTCCCCGGTACCGAGCCGCATCGGTTCATGTCAGTCCCCGGTACTGAGTCGCATCGGTTCATGACTGTTCCTTCTACCGATTCGCATCGTTTCATGTCATTCTTACTACCAAATCGCATCGATTCATGTCATTTCTTACTACCAATTCGC
>BLSH010007149.1:298630-380304 GCA_018402905.1 Glandirana rugosa
GGATGAATACCAGCACCGGGAGACTGGCTTCTATCTACACCTAGTGTATTTGTGCGTTGTTCTGAATGTTGTATTTATCTGGACTCCACACGGAACCAGTAGACCAGCCATACGGTTCTCTTCCCCCGTTTTTATACGGCAAATCCCTTCATCAGGAATTAACCATGTTACTAGCTACTCGTTCGAACCGCTTCCGAACACGGTAGAGGTTGACTCCGAAACCTTACATAGATCGGTTCGTTGGCCTGATGTTAGACGGATTAATTAACTAGTGTACCAGACTATGACGTACGACTCTACGATGACTTCGACAACACTAGACCTTCCTTCCTGGTGCCCAGTTGCGGTGCTGTCTAGCTACCGACTCGCCTACCCAGTCACTCCGACTCTAGCCCGTTATTGCCTTTCCCTATCAGCCCATCAAGTGGCAACCAATTCAACAGGCACGTCAGAATCACTGTCCAAACTTTGGCCTCGACCCCTGCCGGTACTCCGGTCATTCCTTCCAGATCACAACAGCTTCAGTAGCATCTCAGCATGCAGTATCAGACCATGTGATCAATTAATTAGGCAGATTGTAGTCCGGTTGCTTGGCTAGATACATTCCAAAGCCTCAGTTGGAGATGGCACAAGCCTTCGCCAAGCTTGCTCATCGATCATTGTACCAATTAAGGACTACTTCCCTAAACGGCATATTTTTGCCCCCTTCTCTTGGCATACCGACCAGATGACCAAGGCACACCTCAGGTCTATTTATGTTGTAAGTCTTGTTGCGTGTTTATGTGATCCACATCTATCTTCGGTCAGAGGGCCACGACCATAAGTAGGAAGGCCAGTGGGCTGGCCTGAATTTATGGGAGGAGCCCGGAGGGTATATAAGCACCCTCACTCTCCAGGCTCTTTGTCGGTTCCAGTGCACGATACCCTCCCTCCCATCCCCTTTTTTCAGGGCTTTTCTCAGCACATTCTTCTCCATTATTACCCATTACTTATATAGGGTATGCCCCCTTCTCTTGGCATACCGACCAGATGACTAAGGCACACCTCAGGTCTATTTATGTTGTAAGTCTTGTTGCGTGTTTATGTGATCCACATCTATCTTCGGTCAGAGGGCCACGACCATAAACAGTTAAACTAGCCAACTGTCTTTTATGCAATAGAATTGTGTTCTGTAATATCCATTTTTATATGTGTTTTTTAACTTTTTGAATAAACTGTTATATTTTATACTAAGTGGTGTTTTGCTTGCCATTAAATTGATTGTAAAGTCGTATTTTTATTTATTTTTTTTTTTTTTTAATAACAAACATATTATACTTACCTGCACTGTTGCAGTTGGTTTGCACAGAGCAGCCTGGATCCTCCTCTTCTCGGGTCCCTCTTCGCTGCTCCTGGCCCCTCCCTCCTTTCAAGTGCCCCACAGCCCAGCAGCTTGCTATGGGGGCACCTGAGCTGAACTGCAGCTCCTTGTGTCCATTCAGACATGCAGCTGCCTTTCAGCCTGCCCCCTCTCTCCCCTGATTGGCTAACTGACTGTGATTGACAGACACGGGAGCCAATAATGCTGCGACTGTGCCCCAGCTAATCGGGAGGAGAATCGTGGACATTGCTGGATAGAGATGAGGCTTAGGGTAAGTATTAGGGGGGCTGGGGAGGCTGCTACGCACAGAAGATTTTTATCTTAATGCATAGAATGCAAGATTAAAACCTTTTGCCTTTACATCTCTTTTAAAATCCCATTTCTCATGGGGGTGCAACCATTTTGCTAGAGGGGGGCATTGTAAATTGCAGGAGGTGACATGGTGGTTTCACATATTGCAAACTCTGGTACCCAAAGGGTTAAAACTAAAATGGGACCTGGATCTGCGTCTGAATTGATACGCTTTCCAACTGTACATTTCAAACTTTACATTATTCAACTGTGCGTTATTGAACCATACTTTATCGACCTCTGTGTTATCCAACTTCACATTATCCAACTGTATACCCATGAAAATATTAGCTTCTGTTTTTGGTTCTTGGTCTTTGATCGGAAGTAAGAGGGACATGGACGCTCGTGAGTGAGAGAGCGTGCACGTTTGTGAGGCGCGCTCTTGTGGCGGGCTGAGCGGTGGAGAGTGGAGGTGGGCTGAGATGCAGTGAAGCCTCGCAGTGAAGTCTCGGAAGCCCTGAAAAACCTGAAGCACTCTGTGCACCTCGCTGGAGCACTCCGGCTGTGACGGCCATGCTTGCCGGGCTTGGTGGTATATGCTTTGATTGCCTTGACTGCTTTGACTGCGACGGCTCTGGCATCACAGTGTTGCTCAATCAAGCAAGACCAAGAGAGACGCTCATTAGCCCTGACAGCTAGCTCCCGGGACCAGAGACCCAGAGAGAGAGAGACGGGAGCAGGTGTGTGAGCGAGCTAAGTACCTGGTGGAAGGGGGGCGCACCCCCTGTTTGAATCAGCCTAAAGTGCCTGAAGAGTCGGTCGGTCAGACGATCAACCAAACGGAACGGTAAGCACCAGCTCAGCTGGCCAAAGCTGTATATTAGCCTGCATACCAGCCTGCATACTAGTGAAGGACTTTTGCATTATCACACTAACCGCACTAAGCCTGGGTAAAAATTAAAGTAAAGCCGGCCGATCAGACACCAGCAGTCAATCCCTGACAGCCCCACTAGCCCTGCCAGCCCTGGAAAGCGGGATGGTGAACCTTGGTCGGGAGTAACCAGGCTCTACTTTGTGGATGTGTTGTGAGGCTCCGGGAAGAAGGGAAAGAAAAGATATCCCTGACATATGAGACTTTCTTCCAGTTGCTTTGCTTGCTTTGGCTCCAGCTTCTGTTCCAACCTCAGTTTGCAGAGGGGGGAAAAGTGAGAGAAAGAGACTTGAATGAAGATATTATGATTGGGCAGTCCCAGTCCTACTCACTACTCACCACTATCAGCATAACTTGCCCTTGGCTGGACATATATTAGAGTTAGCTATCTGGTTATGGACATGTCAAGATATGTGACTAATCTAATCCAAACTATTTAAGCAATGGCCTCCAGTCGTATCCAGTTAGAAATTCGTAACTTGTATAGACTTAACTTAGTCAGGGTTGACTCTGTTGGACAAGAAGCCCTCAATCCAGCTACTATATATTAATACTAGTTATTACACAGGATATAAGTCAGTACAAGCCAGTAAACGCATGGTCAGAGCAAGTCGGTTATAAGAATATTGCAAGAATTCAAGAAGATTATAAGATTACAAAAATGCTGACCCACTCCTCTACACCACGCACGGGTGTTGCGGCTTCATCTGTTTCCTGCATTTCCCGTTCAACTACCCCCAAGGGTCAAGAAAAACAGCATAAATCTCATGTTAAGACACGGTCTTCCAGTATTAAAAAATACTTGAAAAAGAAAGACACAGGCGGGCTAGAACAACGGCAACAAGAGGGGGGAGACTCTCAACATGGTTGTAATCTGTTTTTATTCAGTTGACTTAATTGATATTCCACTATTTATGTAGTATATATGTATGTCTTTATATTATTTTCACTCCGTATCTGCTATTATATGTTGTATTTATTGTTTGTTGTGGTGACAGATGCATTGAATGATAGTTTGCCTTTTCTTTCCAGCAGAGTACCTAATGGTTAAATGGCGAATTGTGATCCCAGCTGGGGGGGTTTAGCTTACTGTATAGCTGTCTAGTTGGTTATGTCAGACTAACTATGAGTACAGCCTCGACAGGCTGAAACGCGTTAGTATTGGCTCTGTTTGGAACATGCATACTCCTTGGATGAAATAAAGACATTTTATTCATCCTCATCTGGTTGCTGACTTTATTTACATGGAAGGTGCCTGAACTCCTTGCCTGTCCAACATGCTTCTCTGCCACCTGCCGTGACCTCTTGCCTGTCTGAGTACTCAATAAAAAAAAAAATGAACACCAAATGGCCTCCTTAAATCCTTATATGTTGTGTTCCATGAAGGTTTTTTGTTTTCTAGTTACATTGTTACAGAAAGAACTCAAAGGTTCATCTAGCTTAACCAATAGAAAAATAAATAGAACATCCTCTGTATACTCAGCCCAATGCCCACAGTTGATTCAGAGGAAGGCAAAAAACCCTATGAAGCATGGTCCAACTTGCTCCAGCAGGGAAAAAAGAATTCCTTCCTGATCGTTCAGAGGGCAAATGGATATGCCCTGGATCAAAAATCTCTGGTGTTATTACCTATAAATGTTAATATCCAGATATATTTTGGGCATTTAGGAATGCATCCAGCTCTTTTTTTTTTTTTTAAACAATCCAATGAGCTGGCCAGAACTAGTTCTTGAAATAGTCTACTCCACATTTGCAACGCCCTTACTGTGAAGAAGCCTTTTCTGTATGTGGAGGTAAATCTATTTTCCTCCAGACATAAAGAGTACCCCCTTGTTCTCTGTAACCTAGACCTGAAAATGAATAACTCTACATCAAGTTCACTATATGGACTACCTATGTATTTATATATGGTTATCATAATTCCCTTTAAAGCGGTTCTTCACCCTGGAAATAAAGAATTAAGTCTGCAGCTACAAACAGAGTAGCTGCTGACTTAATAGGATACTCACCTGTCCAGGGATCCAGCATTGTCCTCACCCAAGCTGGCTCTTCAGCCTTATTCGGGTTCAGGCATCAGCATATTTACTTTGGGAAGCCGGCTTGAATGCTTGCGGCTTCAGTTGTGCTGTGCTTTGTGAATGGTCCCTGGGACCTGTGACTTGTCCCAGAAGGCTGCAGGGGAAGGAAGAGGAGGCCAAACTTCTGCATGCATCACCACAGCAATCTGACATGAGAAGTGGTAGTGGATACTTGTCAAAACCAGGTACCCCCACTAGAAAGAAAAAACAAAAAACCAAAGTGCCTACACTTAAAGAGGAGGGTGGAGGAGGCAAACAAGCAGAACTTCCCCTTTTGGGTGTTCCACTTTAATTAAGTTACTCTAATCTTTCTTCGTAGCTGAGTTCCTCCATGCCTCTTAATAGTTTGGTTGCCCTTCTCTGCACTTTCTACAGTTCTTCAATATCCATTTTGTGAACTGCATATTCCAGGTGAGGTCTTATTAATGTTTTTATGGGGCAAACATCTCTCTCCCCTCCCCCCTCATCTCCCTATCCCCCCCCCCCTCTGCTCCCTCTCTCCCCCTCTGCTCCCTCTCTCCCCCTCTCTCTTTCTCCCCCTCTCTCTTTCTCCCCCTCTCTCTCTCCCCCTCTCTCTTTCTCCCCCTCTCTCTTTCTCCCCCTCTCTCTCTCCCCCTCTCTCTCTCCCCCTCTCTCTTTCTCCCCCTCTCTCTTCCCCTCCTCCCTCTCTTTCTCCCCCTCTCCCCTTATTTTAATATAAGAAAGTATTTTGCTAACTTTAGAAACTGCCACTTGCTATTATTAGGTCTATGTTCTGTTAGAACAGCCAACTCCTTCTCTACTGTTGACTTCCCCAGTTCTATTCTTAGAATGTATGATGCATGCATGTCTTAACCCCCAAGTGCATAACTTTAAAATGAACATTAAACCTAATTTGCCACATGCACGTTGCTCAATTAAATAGTGCAGATCAGCTTGTACGTTGGAGACATCCTCTGAGTATGTTATTCCACTGTATAGCTTGGTGTCCTCTGCAAACACTGAAATTGTACTTTTAATGCCATACTCTATATTATTGGTAAATATGTTAAAAAGTAAGGGTTCCATCACTGAACCTTGGGGTACACCACTAAAACTTTAGACCATTCAGATTATGAATCATTAATCACTACTCCCTGAATACAGCCTTGCGTAAATCCACTGGTACCATGTTAGTCATTAATGAGTTTATAAAAATGCACCCATCTGGTCCAGGTGCTTTATTCATTTTTTTTCTGGTTAAAATGTTTCTTGACCATTATCACTTTGAGCCATTGTGGTTCTTTTGGGACAGCTATCAATTCTATGGCAAAATTATTCCCATTATGGACATTATATTTTTTGTAACTGATAATAGTGTTCCTTCATTTTATTTTTTTATTTTTTAGTGTTTTAACTGATGATGCTGATGGGGATATATTTGCTGATGGGACTATATTTTGCAGTGAGTTTGCGTACAGCCGATTTGAATCATTCCCTTTTCTGTATTTTTTGATGACTATATTGCCTCTTAGTCTAAGGCAGCCCATAGATGGATCAGTTTTTTTCTTCAATCAGCAGGTTGAATGAAAAAAACTGACCTAATTCCCCCAACCACACAGTCTGCAGCAAAAGACTCATTCAATGAATAAAAAAAGTACAGTAAATATTTGCTCTTGAAGGAGAGGAGATGGTAAATCATAATGAGAGAGAGTAAATGAGATATTTCAGGAGTATGGTATCAGATAAAGATAAAATTCAATTTTTTTAAATCTAAAAAGGTAAACTTTTTCATATTCCCTGAAAAGTGAGCGAGATTTTAAATGATCTTATATGTGGCTCCAGTTCACAGCAGAAAAAGAACCTTTGCCACAGCTAGAACACATCTTTTGCTGCATGGAAAATTTGGCTCTGGCTCTCTCACTAGTCAAATATATTTTTGTAGGACATGCACCAGTTTGCTACCTCTTCGTAGATGTTGGTAAATGTTGCCTGATTCAGTGACTGTGTATGTGAATGCAGTTTATATCGCATTAAAAATATATATTTTAATTGTTTATCAATTTATAAAATGCAAAGTGATCAAACAGAAGAATAATCTAAATCAAATCCATATTTTGTGTGACTACCCTTTGGCTTTGAAACAGCATCACTTACACTTGCACGCTTTCTACACTTGCATAAAGTCAGGGATTTTGTAGGATTAGAGTCAGGTATATGATTAACCAATTATAACAAGCAGATACTAATGGACACCGATTTTATATGTAGGTTGAAACTGTCACTAACTGAAACAGAAACCGCTGTAGATAATGCTTAAACCTGGGCAAGGAACAGCCAAACTCTGCTACTAAGGTGAGGTTGTGGAAGACAGTTTCATGTCACAGGTCATACACCATGGCAAGACTGAGCACAGCAACAAGACACAAGGTAGTTATACTGCATCAGCAAGGTCTCTCCCAAGCAACGATTCAAAGCAGACTGGGGTTTAAAGATGTGCTTTTCAAGCTCTTTTGAAGAAGCACAAAGAATCAACCAATGTTAAGGACCATAGATGCAGTGGTTGGCCAAGGAAACTTAATGCATCAGATGAAAGACACGTCATGCTTATTTCCTTTCGACAATAGAAGATGTCCAGCAGTGCCTGCAGCACACAATTGGTGGAAACCAGTGGGACCCAGGTACACCCATCTACTGTCCAGGGAAGTCTGGCCAGAAGTGGTCTTCATGGAAGAATTGCGACCAAAAAGCCATAACTCAGTAGTGGAAGCAAGGCTAAGCGACTCAACTATGCATGCAAACATGCAGGAAGTGAGGTGCAGAAAAATAACAGCAGGTGCTCTGGACTGATGAGCCAAAATTTGAAATATTTGGCTCTAGCAAGAGGCAGTTCGCTCACTGAAGGTCTGCAGAGTACTACAATAATGAGTGTCTGCAGGCAACAGTAAAGCACGGTGAATGTTCTTTGCAAGTTTAGGGCTGCATTTCTGCAAATGGAGTTGAAGATTTTGTCAGGTTTAAAGGATAAGTTCACCTTTCGTAACATGTTACACCTATATACTCGCCCCCCCCCAACCCCTCTCCCTCGAGTCACCATTTTCACAGTGACCCAGGATCTTCTGCCCTGCTCACTGCGGCAATTCAAAAAAAAGTTGCAGTGAATGTGAAAAAGACATGTTCTAAAGCCCATTACGGCTGCCGGCTTGTACTGTAGTTCTCATTGAGCTACCTGAGAGTGGAACTACCCACTGTCTGCTGATTGTCGATGCAATGCTTTACAGGTCCCCAACAAAATAAAAGCCATAATGCATATTTTTTTTACCTGCAAAAAAGTGTGATGGGCCCTAAATTTATTCTACAGCAGGACAACAACCCCAAACATGCAGCCATGTCATTTAAGAGCTATCTTCAGCATAAAGAAGAACAAGGAGTCCTTAAAGTGATGGTTTGGTCCCCACAGAGCCCTGATCTCAATATAGCCAAGTTTGTCTGGGGTTAATGTGAAGAAACAGAAGGATTTGAGGCAACCTACATCCAAAAATGTGGTGTGGTTCTCAAAGATGTTTGGGAAACCTACCTGCCAAGTTCCTTCAAAAACCGTGTTCAAGTGTACCTAGAAAAATTGATGCTGTTTTGAAGGCAAAGGGTGGTCACATCAAATATTGATTTGCTATGGATTTTTCTTTTGTTCATTTACTTTCCATTTTGTTAATTGATAAAAATAAACTATTAACACTTATTTTTCTGACAGCATTTTTTCACTCCTGCCTAAAACGTTTGCACAGTAGTGTATATTGTGAACTGTAAAACATTTACAGCCATTTTAAAGAAGCTGCAAAAAAATGATCAGGAGCCTGATAAGAAAGGGCAGCAATTGATGAATGACAAATTGGTGTCAGCACTGTTGATCATGGCTGCTAAGGAATACTCCTGGGAAGACGTCACATAGAAAAACAGCAAAAAGCCTTAGATACAGGCTATAATTTCCTCAGTGTGTGGATACTCAAAGTGAGAGTCATAAACTTGTAGAGTACCAGCTTCCATCAAAGGTGAAAAACATAGTATTTATTTAGAGCGTATCATGAAATCAATGGACCCGTGTGCAGGATCAAAAGTGGGCCCCCCAGGCATGGAGAAAAAAACGCAAAGCGCGCCACGGGGAAAATTTGGCATGCTTTATATATAGTGTATGTAGTGCAGGCCTCTGTTAGGTTGGCAATAGACAGTTTTCAGTGGGCTGAATAAAAAAAACTGATACTTCCGTCCTCAATTTCCCCCAGGTTAGTCTGCCATATCGCACAGAGCACAGGAGTGCGTATTGCGCAGAGCACAGGATTTAGGAGTGCGTATTGCACAGAGTACAGAAATGCACAGTGCACAGGGGTGCATATCGCAGTGCTCAGGAGTGCGTGTGGCACAGAGCACAGAAGTGTGTATTGCGCAGAGCACAGGGTTTAGGAGTGTGTATTGCACAGAGCACAGAAATGCATTTTTCACAGTGCACAGGAGTGCATATCACAGACAGCACAGGAGTGCATATTGCAAAAAGAGCACAGGGTTCAGGAGTGTGTGTCGCACACAGAGCACAGGGTTCAGGAATGTGTGTCACACAGAGAGCACAGGCTTCAGGAATGATTTTCGCACAGACGGCACAGGAGTGCATATCACAAAGAGAACACAGGGTTCAGGAGTGCATATCGCACAGGGTTCCGGAATGCGTACTGCACAGGGTTCAGGAGTGCGTATAGAACAGAGACCACAGAGTTCAGGAGTGCATATCACACAGACAGCACAGCAGTGTGTATTGCATAAAGAGCACAGGGTTCAGGAGTGTGTATCGCGCAGAGTGCACAGGGTGCAGGAAAGCGTATCCCACAGAGAGCACAGGGTTCAGGAGTACGTATCGCACAGAGAGCACAGGGTTCAGGAATGAGTGTCACACAGAGAAAACAGGGTTCAGGAGTGCATGTCGCACAGAGAAAACCGGGTTCAGTAGTGCGTGACAGGCAGAGCACAGGGTTCAGGAGTGCGTTTTGCACAGAGAGCACAAGGTTCAGGAGCACATGTCACACAGAGAGCACAGGGTTCAAGAGTGCATATCGTACAGACAGCACAGGAGTGCATATTGCAAAGAGAGCACAGGGTTCAGGAGTGCATATCACAAAGAGAACACAGGGTTCAGGAGTGCGTATTGCACAGAGAGCACAGGGTTTAGGAGTGCATATCGAAAAGAGAACCCAGGGTTCAGGAGTGCGTATTGCACAGAGAGCACAGGGTTCAGGAGTGTGTGGCGCTCAGAGAGCACAGTGTTCAGGAGTGCGTATCGCACAGACTGCACAGGAGTGCGTATCGCACAGACTGCACAGGAGTGCATATCGCAAAGAGAGCGCAGGGCTTAGGGGTGCGTATCGCACAGAGAGCACAGGAGTGCGTATTAAACAGATAGGACAGAAGTGCGTATCATAAACAGAGCACAGGGTTCAGGAGTGCGTATCGCACAGAGAGCACAGGAGTGCGTATTACATAGACAGCACAGGAGTGCTTATCGCAAAGTGAGCACAGGGCTCAGCAGTGTGTATTGCAGAGAGAGCACAGAGTTCAAGACTGTGTCTATCGTACAGAGTACACAGGGTTCAGGAGTGCGTATTGCACAGAGAACACAGGGTTCAGGAGTGCATATCGCACAGAGAGCACAGGAGTGCGTATTACATAGACCGCACAGGAGTGCATATCACAAAGAGAGCACGGGGTTCAGGAGTGCATATTGCACAGAGAGCACTGGGTTCAGGAGTGCATATCGCAAAGCGAGCACAGAGTTCAGGAGTGCTTATCGCACAGAGCACAGGGCTCAGCAGTGTGTATTGCACAGAGAGCACAGGGTTCAAGACTGTGTGCATCGCACAGAGAGCACAAGGTTCAGGAATGCATATTGCACAGGGTTCAGGAGTGCAATTCGCACAGAGAGCACAGGAGTGCGTATCACACAGACCGCACAGGAGCTTGTATCACAAAGACAACACAGAGTTCCGGAGTGCATATCACACAGAGAACACATGAGTGGGTATTCCCCAGACAGCACAGTTGCTTGTATCACAAAGAGATCACAGGGTTCAGGAGTGCAATTCGCACAGAGAGCACAGGGTTCAGGAGTGCCTATTGCATAGACTGCACAGGAGTGCATATCGTAAAGAGAACAGAGGGTTCAGGAGTGCATGTGGCACAGAGAGCACAGGGTTCAGGAGTGCGTATTGCACAGAGAGCACAGGGTTCAGGAGTGCGTATCGCACAGGCAGTGCAGGAGTGCTTATCACAAAGCGAGCACAGGGTTCAGGAGTGCGTATCGCATAGGGAGCACAGGAGTGTGTATCACAAACAGAGCACATGGTTCAGGAGTGCTTATCACAAAGAGAGCACGGGGTTCAGGAGTGCGTACCGCACAGACCGCACAGAAGTGCTTTTCGCAAAGCGAGCACAGAGTTCAGGAGTGTGTATCGCACAGAGAGCACAGGGCTCAGGAGTGTATATCACACAGACAGCACAGTAGTGCGTATCACAAACCGAGCACAGGGTTCAGGAGTGTGTATCTCACAAAGAGCACACGGTTCAGGAATGTGTATTGCACAGGGTTCAGGAGTGCATGTCACGCAGAGAGCACAGAGAGCACAGGCGTGCATATCATACAGACCGCACAGGAGTGCATATCACACAGACAGCACAGGAGTGCATATTGCAAAAAGAGCACAGGGTTTAGGAGTTAATGTCCTACAGGGTTCAGGAGTGCGTATTGCACAGAGAGCACAGGCTTCAGGAATGTGTGTCGCACAGATGGCACAGGAGTGCGTATCACAAAGAGAACACAGGCTTCAGGATACATCACGCACAGAGAGCACAGGGTCCAGGAGTGCGTATCGCATAGGGAGCACAGGGTTCAGGAGTGTGTGTCACACAGACTGCACAGGAGTGCATATCGCAAAGAGAGCACAGGGTTTAGGAGTGCATATCGCAGAGAGCACAGGAATGCATATTACACAGACAGCACAGGAGTGCGTATCACAAATTGAGCATAGGGTTCAGGAGTGCATATCTCACAGACAGCACAGGCGTGCGTATTACACGGACAGCACAGGAGTGTGCATCACAAAGAGATCACAGGCTTACGGAGTGCGTATCGCACAGGTGTGCGTATCACAAAGATGGCACAGGAGTGTGTATCACACAGACAACACAGGAATGCGTATTGCGAAAAGAGCACAGGGTACAGGAGTCCGTATTGCGCAAAGAGCACAGGGTTCAGGAGTGCGTATTGCACAAAGAGCACAGGAATGCTTCCTGCACAGAGAGCACAGGGTTCAGGGGTGTGTGTCGCACAGAGAGCACAGTGTTCAGGAGTGCGTGTCTCCCAGAGAGGACAGTGTTCAGGAGTGCGTTTCCCTCAGAGAGCACAGGGTTCAGGAGTGCGTATTGCACAGAGCACAGGGTTCAGGAGTGCGTGTCGCAGAGAGCATAGGATTCAGGAGTGCGTATCGCACAGACAGCACAGAAGTGTTTATCGCACAGAGAACACAGGAGTGCGTATTACACAGATAGCACAGAAGTGCGTATCACAAAGAGATCACAGGGTTCAGAAGTGCGTATTGCACAGAGAGCACAGGTGTGCGTATCACACAGACAGCACAGCACATATTGCAAAAAGAGCACAGGGTGCAGGAGTGCCCATCGCACAAAGAGCACAGGGTTCAGGAGTGTGTATCACACAAAGAGCAAAGGAATGCTTGTCGCACAGAGAGCACAGGGTTCAGGAGTGTGTGTCGCACAGAGAGCACAGGGTTCAGGTTTGCGTCTTAAACAGCACAGGGTTCAGGAGTGCGTATTACACAGACAGCACAGGAGTGCATATCACACAGACAGCACAGGAGTGCGTATTGCAAAAAGAGCACAGGGTGCAGGAGTGCGTATTCAGCAAAGAGCACAGGGTTCAGGAGTGCGTATCGCACAAAGAGCACAGGAATGCTTGTCGCATAGAGAGCACAGGGTTCAGGAGTGCGTGTCTCACAGAAAGGACAGGGTTCAAGAGTGCGTTTTGCACAGAGAGCACAGGGTTCCGGAGTGTGTATCGCACAGAGAGCACAGATGTGCATATTACACAGCACAGGAAGGCATATCACAAATAGAGCACAGGGTTCAGGAGTGCGTGTCCCACAGAGCATAGGGTTCAGGAGTGCGTATCGCACAGACAGCACAGAAGTGTTTATCGCAAAGTGAGCACCGGGTTCATGAGTGCGTATCGCACAGACAACACAGGAGTGCATATTACACTGATAGCACAGAAGTGCGTATCACAAAGAGATCACAGGGTTCAGAAGTGCATATTGTACAGAGAGCACAGGTGTGCGTATCACACAGACAGCACAGGAGTGCATATTGCAAAAAGAGCACAGGGTGCAGGAGTGCCTATCGCGCAAAGAGCACAGGGTCCAGGAGTGTGTATCGCACAAAGAGCACAGGAATGCTTGTCGCACAGGGTTCAGAAGTGTGTGTCGCACAGAGAGCACAGGGTTAAGGAGTGCGTGTCTCAGAGAGGACAGGGTTCAGGTGTGCATATCACACAGACAGCACAGGAGTGCATATCACAAAGAGATCACAGGGTTCAGGAGTGCGTATCACAGAGAGCACAGGAATGCTTGTCACACGGAGAGCACAGGGTTCAGGAGTGTGTCTCTCACAGAGAGATCAGGGTTCAAGAGTACGTTTTGCACAGAGCACAGGGTTCCGGAGTGTGTATCGCACAGAGAGCACAGAT
The DNA here is from genome assembly GCA_018402905.1 of Glandirana rugosa. NCBI lineage: Eukaryota > Metazoa > Chordata > Amphibia > Anura > Ranidae > Glandirana > Glandirana rugosa. The sequence goes on from BLSH010007149.1 coordinate 312,049, forward strand.
GTGCATATTACACAGCACAGAAAGGCATATCACAAATAGAGCACAGGGTTCAGGAGTGCGTATTGCACAGAGAGCACAGGGTTCAGGAGTGCGTGTCGCACAGAGCATAGGGTTCAGGAGTGCGTATTGCACAGACAGCACAGGAGTGCTTATCGCAAAGCGAGCACCGGGTTTAGGAGTGCGTATCGCACAGAGAACACAGGTGTGCGTATCACATAGACAGCAGAGGAGTGCATATCACACAGACAGCACAGGAGTGCGTATTGCAAAAAGAACACAGGGTGCAGGAGTGCATATTCAGCAAAGAGCACAGGGTTCAGGAGTGCGTATTGCACAAAGAGCACAGGAATGCTTGTCGCACAGAGAGCACAGGGTTCAGGAGTGCGTGTCTCACAGAGAGGACAGGGTTCAAGAATGCGTTTTGCACAGAGAGCACAGATGTGCATATTACACAGCACAGGAAGGCATATCACAAATAGAGCATATGGTTCAGGAGTGCGTATCGCACAGACAGCACAGGAGTGCTTATCGCAAAGCGAGCACCAGGTTCAGGAGTGCGTATCGCACAGAGAGCATAGGGTTTAGGAGTGCGTGTCACACAGGGTTCAGGAGTGTATATCACACAAAGAGCACAGGAGTGTGTATCGCACAGAGAGCACTGGGTTCAGGAGTGCGTATCACACAGAGAACACAGGAATGCGTATTACACAGACAGCACAGGAGTGCGTATTACAGAGATCATAGGGTTCAGGAGTGCGTATCGCACGAAGAGCACAGGTGTGCATGTCACACAGACAGCACAGGAGTGCGCATTGCAAAAAGAGCATAGGGTGCAGGAGTGCGTATCATGCAAAGAGCACAGGGTTTAGGAGTGCATATCGCACAAAGAGCACAGGAATGCTTGTCGCACAGAGAGCACAGGGTTCAGGAGTGTGTGCATATCATACAGACCGCAGGGCTTAGGAGTTCATGTCCCACAGGGTTCAGCAGTGCGTATTGTATAGAGAGCACAGGCTTCAGGAATACGTGTCACAGACGGCACAGGAGTGCGTATCACAAAGAGAACACAGGCTTCAGGAGTGTATCACGCACAGAGAGTACAGGGTTCAGGAGTGCATATCGCATAGAGAACACAGGCTTCAGGAGTGTATCACGCACAGGGTTCAGAAGTGCCTATCGCATAGACTGCACAGGAGTGCATATCGCAAAAAGAGCACAGGGTTTAGGAGTGCGTATCGCACAGAGAGCACAGGAGTGCATATTACACAGAAAGCACAGGTGTGCGTATCACAAATTGAGCACAGGGTTCAGGAGTGCGTATTCTACAGAGAGCACGGGGCTCAGAAGTGCGTGTCGCACAGAGCATAGGGTTCAGGAGTGCGTATCGCATAGACAGCACAGGAGTGCGTATTACACAGACAGCACAGGAGTTCGTATTGTAAAAAGAGCACAGGGTGCAAGAGCGCGTATCGCGCAAAGAGCACAGGGTTCAGGAGTGTGTATCGCACAAAGAGCACAGGAATGCTTGCCGCAAAGCGAGCACCGGGTTCAGGAGTGCGTATCGCACAGAGAGCACAGGGTTCAGCAGTGCATGTCACACAGGGTTCAGGAGTGTATATCACACAAAGAGCACAGGAGTGTGTATCGCACAGAGAGCACTGGGTTCAGGAGTGCGTATCGCACAGAGAACACAGGAATGCGTATTACACAGACAGCACAGGAGTGCGTATTAGAGATCACAGCGTTCAGGAGTGCATATCGCACAAAGAGCACAGGTGTGCATATCACACAGACAGCACAGGAGTGCGCATTGCAAAAAGAGCACAGGGTGCAGGAGTGCGTATCATGCAAAGAGCACAGGGTTTAGGAGTACGTATAGCACATAGAGCACAGGAATGCTTGTCGCACAGAGAGCACAGGGTTCAGGAGTGTGTGCATATCATACAGACCGCACTGGAGTGCATATTGCAAAAAGAGCGCCGGGCTTAGTTCATGTCCCATAGGGTTCAGCAGTGCGTATTGTATAGAGAGCACAGGCTTCAGGAATACGTGTCGCACAGACGGCACAGGAGTGCGTATCACAAAGAGAACACAGGCTTCAGGAGTGTATCACGCACAGAGAGTACAGGGTTCAGGAGTGCATATCGCATAGAGAACACAGGCTTCAGGAGTGTATCACGCACAGAGCACAGGGTTCAGAAGTGCCTATCGCACAGACTGCACAGGAGTGCATATCGCAGAAAGAGCACAGGGTTTAGGAGTGCGTATCGCACAGAGAGCACGGGAGTGCATATTACACAGAAAGCACAGGTGTGCGTATCACAAATTGAGCACAGGGTTCAGGAGTGCGTATTCTACAGAGAGCACGGGGTTCAGAAGTGCGTGTCGCACAGAGCATAGGGTTCAGGAGTGCGTATCGCACAGACAGCACAGGAGTGCGTATTACACAGACAGCACAGGAGTTCGTATTGTAAAAAGAGCACAGGGTGCAAGAGCGCGTATCGCGCAAAGAGCACAGGGTTCAGGAGTGCGTATCGCACAAAGAGCACAGGAATGCTTGCCGCACAGGGTTCAGGAGTGTGTGTCGCACATAGAGCACAGTGTTCAGGAGTGCGTGTCTCACAGAGAGGACAGTGTTCAGGAGTGCATTTCGCACAGAGAGCACAGGGTTCAGGAGTGCGTATGGCACAGATAGCACCGGGTTCAGGAGTGCGTATCGCACAGATAGCACCGGGTTCAGGAGTGCGTATCGCACAGAGAACACAGGGTTCAGGAGTGCGTATTGCACAGAGAGCACAGCTGTGCGTATCACACAGACAGCACAGGAGTGCGTATTGCAAAAAGAGCACAGGTTTCAGGAGTGCGTATCGCACAAAGAGCACAGGAATGCTTGTCGCACAGAGCGCACAGTGTTCAGGAGTGTGTGTCGCACAGAGAGCACAGGGTTCAGGAGTGCGTGTCTCACAGAGAGGACAGGGTTCAGGAGTGCATATCGCACAGACAGCACAGGAGTGCATATCACAAAGAGATCACAGGATTCAGAAGCGCGTATCGCACATAGAGCACAGGTGTGCATATCACACAGACAGCAGAGGAGTACATATCACAAAGAGATCACAGGGTTCAGGAGTGCGTGTCACACAGACAGCACAGGAGTACGTATTGCAAAAAGATCACAGGGTGCAGGAGTGCGTATAGCGCAAAGAGCACAGGAATGCTTTTCGCACAGAGCACAGGGTTCAGGAGTGTGTGTCGGACAGAGAGCACAGGGTTCAGGAGTGCATATCACATAGACAGCACAGGGTTCAGGAGTGCGTATCGCAGAGAGCACAGGTGTGCGTATCACACAGACAGCAGAGGAGTGCATATCACACAGACCGCACAGGAGTGCATATTGCAAAAAGATCACAGGGTGCAGGAGTGCGTATTCAGCAAAGAGCACAGGGTTCAGGAGTGCGTATCGCACAGAGAGCACAGGAATGCTTGTCGCACAGAGAGCACAGGGTTCAGGAGTGCGTGTCTCACAGAGAGGACAGGGTTCAAGATTGTGTTTTGCACAGAGAGCACAGGATTCCAGAGTATGTGTTGCACAGAGAGCACAGGGTTCAGGAGTGCGTCTCTCACAGAGAGCACAGGGTTCAGGAGTGCGTTTTCGCACAGAGAGCACAGGGTTCAGGAGTGTGTATCGCACAGAGAGCACAGTAGTGCGTATTACACAGACCGCACAGGAATGCGTATCACAAAGAGAGCACAGGGTTCAGGAGTGCGTGTCGCACAGAGAGCTCAGGGTTCAGGAGTGTGTATTGCACAGAGAGCACAAGGTACAGTAGTGCGTATCGCACATACAGTGTAGGTGTGCTTATCGCGAAGTGAGCACAGGATTCAGGAGTGTGTATTGCAGAGACCACAGGAGTGCATATTACACAGACAGCACAGGAGTGTGTATCGCAAAGAGAGCACAGGGTTCAGGAGTGAGTATCGTACAGAGAGGACAAGTTTCAGGAGTGTGTGTCGCACAGAGCACAGGGTTCAGGAGTGCGTATCACACAGAGAGCACAGGAGTGCATATTACACAGACAACACAGTAATGCCTATCACAAACAGAGCACAAGGTTCAAGAGTGCATATCGAACAGAGAGCACAGGGTTCAGGAATTCATATTACACAGGGTTCAGGAGTGCATGTCGCACAGAAAGCACAGGGTTCAGGAGTGCGTATCTCACAGAGAGCACAGGAGTGTGTATCTCAAAGAGAGCACAGGAGTGCGTATCACACAGAGAGCACAGGAGTGCGTATCACACAGAGAGCACAGGAGTGCGTATCACACAGAGAGCACAGGAGTGCGTATCACACAGAGAGCACAGGAGTGCGTATCACACAGAGTGCATATTGCAAAAAGAGCACAGAGTTCAGGAGTGCGTATCACACAGAGCACAGGGTTCAGGAGTGCGTGTCGCACAGAGAGCACAGGGTTCAGGAGTGCGTGTCGCACAGAGAGCACAGGGTTCAGGAGAGCGTGTCGCACAGAGAGCACAGGGTTCAGGAGTGCATGTCGCATAGAGAGCACAGGTGTGCGTATTGCACAGAGAGCACAGGGCTCAGGAGTGCATATCGCAAAGAGAGCAAAGGGTTCATGAGTGCGTGTCGCACAGAGAGCACAGGTGTAATGAACCACATACCTGAGAGTAGAGCCTTTCTCTGGTAGAAGGAGACCTCTCATACAGCCCCGACATAGAGCCCACTGGAATGGGGACAGTAGTCTCGTGAGCACAGTGAGGTAATAGTGCCTCTGGCAAGCAGCTGAAGACTGGATACTGGACGCTGGAAGCGGGGCTGGAAGCACTAGGCAGCAGACAGCCGGAACTGGAACAGCAGCAGTAGATAAGTGATCACCGGAGCTGGATGCAGGCAGACAGCTGGAGACTGGACAGCCGCAGTAGATTAGTGATCACTGGAGCTGGATGCACAGCAGTGGACAGCTGGATGCAGGGCAGGCAGGAGAAACGTCAGACAAGCCGGATCAAATACAGATGAATGGAGCAGCAGAATCAGTAGGCAAATAATGGTCAGAGGGCAAGCTGGTTTTGGCAATGGGTATCAGGCAGGCAGAAGTAAGCAGGGTCCAAAACAAGTCAGGTCAGGGTAGGAGAAGGCAGCGTGGTCCAAACAAGCCGGGTCAATCAGGTAACGGATCAGGTAGCAGATAACGGCAAGCAGGTACAGGTACTGACAAGCTGCAGATCAGACAGCACTTCAGCCAAAGTCTGACTTCCTTATAAAGGCCCATGTGATGTGCTGACAGAGATGCTGGGTCCTAGAGCCCTCCTGCTCTGACGGATTCTGGGTCCTAGAGTCCTGCTGCTATTGGTGCCCTGACAACATCCCTGCACATGCGTACATGTGCGCGCCTCCGAACGGTCGTGGGAACCTTCGTTTGAATCCGTGCGCGATCGCAGTGCTCGTCTGGATCCCTGACATTGCCCCCCCCCTTAGGAGCAGCCTCCGGATGCCCATCTGTATTCTTTTCTCTGGATGGGTATGGAAGAAGGCCCTGACTAGCCTTCCCGCATGGATATTAGACTCAGGTTCCCAGGAGTTGTCTTCAGCCCCATAACCCATCCACTTGATCAAGAATTGGGTCTGACCTTGTCTCTTCCTGCAGTCCAGGATAGCCTCAACCTCATATTCTTCATTTCCATCAATGAGGACCGGCTCTGGTGGTCTAGACCCTCTATCAGGGAAGGGATCAGTCACAGCAGGCTTCAAAAAGGCAACATGAAAGACAGGGTGAGTCTTTAAGGAGTCAGGTAAAGAAAGTTCATACGATACCTTGTTGATAACTCTTTTCACCGAGAAGGGGCTGATGAATTTGGGTGCCAGTTTCTTGGAGGGGCAGGCCAACCGGAGATTCGCTGTAGAAAGCCATACCTGATCACCAGGCTGCAACTTCAGCTCCCCCCTTCTCTTCTTGTCAAAAGTCCTTTTGCTGTCTGCCTGTGCCTTGGCGATTGCTTCCCGAATAACCTTGTTGTTCTGACTTAAGAAGTCCACTGTACTCTGAATTGCTGGAACTGTAGATTCAGGGATGATATCAGGCAGGAACGATAGATTAAAGCCACAATTTGCAAAAAATGGGGATTGCCCCATGGCCAAATGACTGGCATTGTTGTAGGCAAACTCCGCAAGTGGCGGTAAAGACACCCAATCATCCTGGGAGAAGGATGTAAAACAGCGGAGGTACTGCTCCAGAGTTTGATTAGTGCGTTCCGTCTGCCCATTGGTCTGAGGATGGTAGGCCGAAGAAAATGCCAGCTTAATCTGTATTAATTCACATAGGGCTTTCCAGAAGCGGGAAGTGAACTGGACCCCACAATCTGACACAATGTTGGCAGGTACTCCGTGAAGTCTAACAATCTCCTTATTGAAGATTCGGGCAGTCTCCACAGCCGACGGAGTGTTCTTCAAGGGTAGGAAGTGAGCCATTTTAGACAGACGATCAATAACCACAAATATGGCTGTGCAACCTTCGGAAGGTGGTAATTCAACAACAAAGTCCATGGAGATCATCTGCCAGGGTCTGTCTGGGATGGGCAAAGGCTTGAGTAGGCCCCTGGCTCGGCTTCTAGCTGTCTTGTTCTGGATACAGACAGGACAGGAACTTACGTATTTCCTGCAAAAGTCCTGCAACTTAGGCCACCAGAAAGTTCTCTGCACCAGTTCTGTGGTTTTATGGATGTCGAAGTGACCTGCCAGGGGATGATAATGCAGGTTCTTCAGGACTAGTACCCAAACATCCTCCGGCACAAAGATCCGATCCCCTTTCCATAGCAGACTATCCCGGCAAATGAGGGTTGACCTGGCAGGACTGGAGTGGGTCATGGATGCCTATTTAATCTGTGACAGGAGATATGCTTGCAAAAGAAGGAAGTTACCTGCTGGCAGGGTGGTTTTAGGAGCAGAGGAGTCTTTGGGGCCATCAAACATCCGGGACAAGGCATCAGGCTTGTTATTCCTTGACCCGGGGCGGTATGTAATGTGGAAGTCAAAGCGGGAAAAGAACAAGGCCCATCTGGCTTGTCGTGATCTCAAATGTTTGGCTGCGCGTAGATATTCGAGATTCTTATGATCAGTGTGAATAAGAATCGGATGGGTTGCGCCCTCCAAAAGATACCTCCACTCTTCCAAGGCAGCTTTGATGGCCAAGAGTTCTTGATCTCCGACATCATAGTTCTTTTCGGCCGAAGAGAGCTTCCGTGAAAAGAATGCCACAGGATGTAGTGTGTCCTTGATGCCCTGCTGCTGGGATATGACTGCCCCCCACTGCGATTTCGGGAGCATCAACCTCCAGGACATAGGGCAGTGCAGGATCTGGGTGACTCAAAATTGGGGCAGAGGTGAAGCGTCTCTTCAGGGTTTCAAAAGCCTCTTGGGCTTCGGAGTTCCAGCAGAAACTGGAGTTTTGCTTGGTCAGCTGCGTAATGGGAGAAATAATGGTGGAAAATCCCTTGATGAACTTCCTATAAAAGTTTGCAAACCCCACAAAGCGCTGTACCCCCTGTTTGTCTGTGGGTACAGGCCAATCGATTACAGCAGACACCTTCTGTGGGCCCATTTCTATTTCACCAAGAAATTGGATTCTCTCCCTCTCAAACTCACACTTTTCTGGTTTAGCAAACAGTCTGTGTTGACAAAGTCTCCTCAGCACTTGATTGACATGCACATGATGCTGGTCCAGGGACCCGGAGAAAATCAGAATGTCATCTAGATTCATGATGACAAAAATGTCCAAAAAGTCTCTGAATACATCATTGAGGAAATGTTGAAAGGTGGCCGGGGCATTGCAAAGCCCAAAGGGCATTACCAAATATTCAAAATGTCCGAACCTGGTGCGAAATGTGATTTTCCATTCATCCCCCTCCCTGATGTGCACCAGGTTGTAGGCCCCCCTCAAATCCAGTTTGGTGAAAATGCGGGCAAATCTCAGTCTCTGGAATAACTCGGTCATCAGAGGCAGGCATCAGAGGCATAAAATAACAATTATTAATCGTTATTTTATTCAGTTCACGATAGTCCACACATGGCCTGAGTGATTGATCCTTCTTGGTGACAAAGAATATACTCGCTCCGGCAGGGGATTTGGAAGGACGAATGAAACCCTTCTCAAGATTTTCATCTATTATAGTCCTTTAGTGCCCCTATTTCCCGTCCGGTTAGTGGAAAGATACGTCCGAATGGAATCTCGGTCCCCGGGAGAAGATCAATCGGGCAGTCATATGGACGATGAGGGGGGAGCATGTCTGCCCCTTGCTTGCTGAACATGTCCAGGAATAGATAAGGTTCAGGTACCGACTGCCGGGTCTCAGGGTCCATGTTAAGGCATAGCAATGCTGGAGGGGTATCAGAAGTGCTGGATGTGCAATGTCTCTGACAGTATGGTGAAGGGAATTTGACTTCAGTGGTAGTCCAGTTGATCTGTGGATCATGGGCTTGCAGCCCAAAATAAGACCCAAAATAACTGGAAAAGGCAGGGAGGAGATGGCATCCAGGCCCAACAGTTCCTCATGACAGGCAGATCTGACGGGCAACAAGGGGGTTTCCTGGGTGACCAGTCCAGACTTCATATGCAACCCGTCAGCGAGGTAGACAGAAAGGCTATGCGACTTGGGTTGCAAGTGAATGCTGTGCTGTTGGGCGAACTGTAGATCAATAAAACAGCTGCAAGCTCCAGAGTCAATAATGGTGCTGACTTGGAGGGTTCTTCCCAGCAGCTGAAACGAGAGGGGTAGAGCGATGTGAGTGGCATTGGTAGACAAAGTTGACAAGTTGGTAGGTGCAAGAGAGGTGGACTTATGGGTCTTGGCGGGGAAGCTGCGAACATAATGACCCGGCTCTCCGCAGTACATGCACAAGTTGTTCTGCTGGCGTCGGAGTCGCTCTTCAGGTGTCAGCGTAGGTCGCATCAGCCCAAATTGCATGGGCTCAGGTTTTGGGGTGCTGGGAACCGGCATGGTAAGTGCTGGACTGGAGGAGGCATGGATAGGAACTCTGGGCAGCGTCCAGGTAGGTCTGTGAGGTTGTGCAACTCTCTCGGCTCATCGCTCACGGAGCCGCCGGTGAATTTGAATAGACACAGTAATCAGTCCTTCCAGAGTTTTGGGGGTTCCCACTCTAGCAAGCTCATCCTTAAGTCCATCAGAGAGCCCCATGCAAAACTGATGTCGCAGAGCTGCATTATTCCACTGGGTGTCTGTGCTCCAGTTGCTGAAGTCTGTAACATAGTCCTCGGCCGCTCTGTGGCCTTGCTGGAGCGCATGCAGGGCAGCTACTGCGGTGGTGGTACGCTGTGGGTCATCATACAGCTGAGCCATGGCATCAAAAAGGCTGACAGGGTCTGTACTTGTACATGATTTTCCTCCAGTAGCCTGTGGGCCCAGGACTGTGGTTCTCCCTGAAGCAGGGCGATGACATACCCCACTTTGGTCACTTCCAGGGAAAAGGTCCTTGGTTGCAGGGTGAAAAACAGCTTGCAGGCATTACAGAAGGCACGAAACTTAGTCCGGTCCCCAGAGAATCTTTCAGGCGTGGAGACCCTGGGTTCAGGAGGCAGCAAGACCAAAGAAGTGGAGACGGCTGGAGCTGCAGAGGTGGATGCCATGCTGGGTGCAGGTGAAGGAGTCTGGACTTCTCTTGTTCTCCAGTCTGGTATAGCCTTCTTGCAAGGACCTGACGGCTTGAGCAAGGTGCTGGCAGATCTCCTCCATGGAAGTTGTTCCTCCCGCAGGCTCAGACATGTAATGAACCATGTACCTGAGAGTAGAACCTTTCTCTGGTAGAAGGAAACCTCTCATACAGCCCCGACTCAAAGCCCACTGAAATGGTGACAGTGGTCTCGTGAGTACAGTGAGGTAGGAGTGCCTCTGGCAAGCAGCTGAAGACTGAATACTGGACGCTGAAGTGGGGCTGAAAGCACTAAACAGCGGACAGCTGGAACTGGAACAGCAGCAGTAGATAAGTGATCACCGGAGCTGGATGCAGGCAGACAGCTGTAGACTGGACAGCTGCAGTAGATGAATGATCACTGGAGCTGGATGCACAGCACTGGACAGCGGACAGCTGGATGCAGGGCAGGCAGGAGAAACATCAGACAAGCCGGATCAAATACAGATGAACGGAGCAGCAGAATCGGTAGGCAAAGAATGGTCAGAGGGCAAGCTGGGTTCGGCAATGTGTATCAGGCAGGCAGACGTAAGCAGGGTCCAAAACAAGCCGGGTCAGGGTAGAAGGCAGAGTGGTCCAAACAAGCCGGCTCAATCAGGTAACGGATCAGGTAGCAGATAACGGCAAGCAGGTAGAGGTACTGACAAGCTGCAAATCAGACAGCACTTCAGTCAAAGTCTGACTTCCTTATAAAGCCCCATGTGATGTGCTGACAGAGATGCTGGGTCCTACAGCCCTCCTGCTCTGACGGATTCTGGGTCCTAGAGTCCTCCTGCTATTGGTGCCCTGACAACATCCCTGTGCATGCGTACATGTGCGCACCTCCGAACAGCCGTGGGACCCTTCGTTTGAATCTGTGCGTGCGTGTGTGATCGCAACGCTCATCTGGATCCCTAACAACAGGGTGCATGAGTGCGTATCATACAGAGAGCATAAGGTTCAGGAGTGCGCATTGCACAGAGAGCACATGGTTTAGGAGTGCGTGTCGCAGAGGGTTCAGAAGTGCATGTCACACAGAAAGCACAGGGTTCAGGAGTGTGTTGCACAGAGCGCACAGGGTTCAGGAGTATGTATCGCACAGAGAGCACAGGAGTGCGTAACGCAAAGAGAGCACAGAGTTCAGGAGTGCGTATCGCAAAGAGAGCACAGGGTCAGGAGTGCATGTCGCACAGGGTTCAGGATTGCGTGTGGCACAGAGAGCACACAGTTCAGGAGTGCGTTTGCACAGAGAGCACACGGTTCAGGAGTGCGTTTGCACAGAGAGCACACGGTTCAGGAGTGCGTTTGCACAGAGAGCACACAGGGTTCAGGAGTGCATGTTACACAGAGAGCAAGAGGGTTCAGGAATGCATGTGGCACAGAGCGCACACGGTTCAGGAGTGCGTGTTGCACAGAGAGCACACGGTTCAGGAGTGCGTGTCGCACAGAGCGCACAGGGTTCAGGAGTGCATGTTGCACAGAGAGCACAGGCTTCAGGAATGCGGGTCGCACAGACAGCACAGGAGTGCGTATAACCGAGAACACAGGGTTCAGGAGCGCGTATCGCACAGAGCACAGGGTTCAGAAATGCGACTGCACAGGGTTCAGGAGTGCGTGTAGAACAGAGACCACAGAGTTCAGCAGTGCGTATCACACAGACAGAACAGCAGTGCGTATTGCATAAAGAGCACAAGGTTCAGAAGTGTGTATCACGCAGAGTGCACAGGGTGCAGGAGTGCGTATCGCACAGAGCACAGGGTTCAGGAGTATGTATTGCACAGAGAGCACAAGGTTCAGGTATCGCACAGAGAGCACAGGAATGCGTGTCGCAGAGAACACAGGTTTCAGGAGTGCGTGTAGCACAGGGAGCACAGGGTTCAGGAGTGCGTGTCGCACAGAGAGGACAGGGTTCGGGAGTGCGTTTTGCACAGAGAACATGGTTCAGGAGTGCGTATTGCACAGACAGCACAGGAGTGCACATCGCGAAGAGAGCTCAGGGTTCAGGAGTGCATATCGCACAGAGAGTACAGGGTTCAGGAGTGCGTATTGCACAGAGAGCACAGGGTTCAGGAGTGCGTGTCGCAAAGAGAGCACAGGGTTCAGGAGTGAATATCGCACAGACAGCTCAGGAGTGCATATCGCACAGAGAACACAGGAGGGAGTATTACACAGACAGCACAGGAGTGCTTATCACAAAGAGAGCATAGGGTTCAGGAGTGCATATTGCACAGAGCGCACAGGCTTCAGGAATGCTTGTCGCACAGATGGCACAGGAGTGCGTATCACAAAGAGAACACAGGGTTCAGGAGTGCGTATCGCACAGAACACAGAGTTCAGGAATGCGTACTGCACAGGGTTCAGGAGTGTGTATCGCACAGAGAGCATAGGGTTCAGGAGTGCATGTGGCACAGAGAGCACGCGGTTCAGAAGTGCGTGTTGCATAGAGAGCACACGGATCAGGAGTGCGTGTCGCATAGGGTTCAGGAGTGCATGTCGCACAGAGAGCACAGGGTTCAGGAGTGCTTGTGGCACAGAGAGCACGCGGTTCAGGAGTGTATGTCATACAGAGAGCACAGGGTTCAGGAGTGCATGTCACACAGGGAGCACAGGGTTCAGGAGTGCATGTCACACAGAGAGCACAGGGTTTAGGAGTGCATAATACACAGAGAGCACAGGCTTCAGGAATGCATGTCGCATAGACAGCACCGGAGTGCGTATAACAAAGAGAACACAGGGTTCAGGAGTGCGTATCGCACAGAGCACAGGGTTCAGGAATGCGTACTGCACAGGGTTCAGTAGTACATGTAGAACAGAGACCATAGGGATCAGGAGTGCGTATCACAGAGGCAGCACAGCAGTCCGTATTGCATTAAGAGCACAGGGTTCAGGAGTGTGTATCACGCAGAGTGCACAGGGTGCAGGAGTGCGTATCGCACAGAGAGCACAGGGTCCAGGAGTATGTATCGCACAGAGAGCACAGGGTTCAGGAGTGCGTATCGCACAGAGAGCACAGGAATGCGTGTCGCAGAGGACACAGGTTTCAGGAGTGCGTTTAGCACAGAGCACAAGGTTCAGGAGTGAGTATCGCACAGAGAGGACAGGGTTCAGGAATGCGTATTGCACAGGGTTTAGGAGTGCATTTCACACAGAGAGCACAGGATTGCATATTACACAGACCGCACTGGAGCTCGTATCACAGAGAGCACAGAGTTCCGGAGTGCATATGACACAGAGAACACAGGAGTGAGTATTACCCAGACAGCACAGGAGCTCATATCACAAAGAGATCACAGGGCACAGGGTTCGTATCACAAACAGAGCACAGGGTTCAGGAGTACGCATCGCACAAAGAGCATAGGGTTCAGGATTACGTATTGCTCAGGGTTCAGGAATGCGTGTCGCACTGAGAGCACAGTGTTTAGGATTGCGTATCGCACGGAGAGCACAGGAGTGCGTATCACACAGAACGCACAGGAGTGCATATCACACAGACAGCACAGGAGTGCATATTGCAAAAAGAGCACAGGGTTTAGGAGTGCGTGTCGCACAGAGAGGACAGGGTTCAGGAGTGCATATTGGAAAGAGAGCACAGGCTTCAGGAATGCTTGTCGCACAGACGGCACAGGAGTGCGTATCACAAAAAGAACACAGGGTTCAGGAGTGCATATCACACCAGGAGCACAGGGTTCAGGAGTGTGTAACGCACAGAGAACACAGGAGTGCGTATCACACAGACAGCACAGCAGTGCGTAGTGCATAAAGAGCACAGGGTTCAGGAGTGGGTATCACACACAGTGCACAAGGTGCAGGAATGCGTATCGCACAAAGAGCACAGGAATGCGTGTCACAGAGAACACAGGGTTCAGGAGTGCGTGTCGCACAGAGAGCACACGGTTCACGAGTGCGTTTCTCAAAAAGAGGACAGGGTTCAGGAGTGCATTTTGCAAAGAGAGAACAGGGTTCAGGAGTGCCTATTGCACAGAGAGCCCAGGAGTGGGTATTATACAGACAGCACAGGAGTGTGTATCACCAAGAGAACACAGGTTTCAGGAGTGCATGTGGCACAGAGAGCACAGGGTTCAGGAGTGCGTATTGCACAGAGAACACAGGGTTCAGGACTGTGTGTCTCACAGAGAACATTGTCCAATAGTGCATATCACACAGACAGCACAGGGAGTGCGTATCGCACAGAGAGCACATGGGGCAGAAGTGTGTATCGCACAGAGAGCACAGGAGTTCGTATCACAAACCGAGCACAGCGTTCAGGAATGCGTATTGCACAGGGTTCAGGAGTGCGTGTCGCACAGAGAGCACAGGAGTGTATATCATACAGACAGCACAGGAGTGCATATTGCAAAAAGAGCACAGGGTTTAGGAGTGCATGTCGCACAGAGCACAGGGTTTAGGAGTGTGTGTCGCACAGAGAGCACAGGGTTCAGGAGTGCGTATTGCGCACAGGCTTCAGGAATGCTTGTCGCACATAGAGCACACGGTTCAGGAGTGCGTGTCGCACAGGGTTCAGGAGTGCATGTCCCACAGAGAGCACAGGGTTCACAAGTGCGTATTGCACACAGAGCACAGGCTTCAGGAATGCTTGTCACACAGACGGCACAGGACACGGCACGTATCACAAAGTGAAGACAGGGTTCAGGAGTGCGTATCGCACAGAGCACAGGGTTCAGGAATGCGTATTGCACAGAGAGCATAGGGTTCAGGAGTGCATGTGGCACAGAGAGCATGCAGTTCAGAAGTGCGTGTTGCACAGAGCACACGGTTCAGGAGTGCATGTCGCACAGAGAGCACAGGGTTCAGGAGTGCGTATTGCACAGAGAGCACAGGCTTCAGGAATGCGTGTCGCACAGACAGCACAGGAGTGCGTATAACAAAGAGTAAACAGGGTGCATATCACACAGACCGCACAGGAGCTCGTATCACCAAGAGAGCACAGAGTTCCGGAGTGCATATCACACAGAGAACACAGGAGTGGGTATTACCCAGACGGCACAGGAGCTCGTATCACAAAGAGATCACAGGGTTCAGGAGTGCGTATTGCACAGAGAGCACAGCAGTGTGTATTAGACAGCACAGGAGTGCGTATCACAAACAGGGCACAGGGTTCAGGAGTGCGTATCGCACAGAGAGCACAATTGTGCGTATTGCACAGACAGCACAAGAGTACGTATCAGAGAGCACAGGGTTCAGGAGTGCGTATCACACAGAGAGCACACTCAGCAGTGTGTATTGCACAGAGAGAGCACAGGGTTCTGGACTGTGCATATCGCAGAGAGCGCACGTGGTTCAGGAATGCATATTGCAAAGGGGTAAGGAGTGTGTGTCGCACAGAGAGCACAGGGTTCAGGAGTGCATTTCACACAGAGCGCACAGGAGTGCGTATCACACAGAGAGCACAGGATTGCATATTACACGGACCGCACTCGAGCTTGTATCACAAAGAGAGCACAGAGTTCCGGAGTGCATATCACACAGAGAACACAGGACTGAGTATTACCCCGACAGCACAGGAGCTCGTATCACAAAAAGATCACAGGGCACAGGGTTCATATCACAAACAGAGCACAGGGTTCAGGAGTGCGCATCACACAGAGCACAGGGTTCAGGAATGCGTATTGCCCAGGGTTCAGGAGTGCGTATCACACAACGTACAGGAGTGCATATACAGACAGCACAGGAGTGCATATTGCAAAAAGAGCACAGGGTTTAGGAGTGTGTGTCACACAGGGAGCACAGGGTTCAGGAGTGCATATTGCAAAGAGAGCACAGGCTTCAGGAGTGCGTATCGCACAGGATTCAGGAATGCGTACTGCACAGGGTTCAGGAGTGCATGTCGCACAGAGACCACAGGGTTCAGGAGTGCATAATGCACAGACTGCACAGGAGTACGTATTGCAAAGAAAGCATAGGGTTCAGGAGTGTGTTTTGCACAGAGAGAGCAGGAGTGCATATTACAGAGACCGCACAGGAGCTCGTATCACAAATAGAGCACAGAGTTGCGGAGTGCATATCACACAGAGAACACAGGAGTGGGTATTACCCAGACAGCACAGGAGCTCGTATCCAGAAGAGATCACAGGGTTCAGGAGTGCGTATCGCACAGAGAGCACAGGAGTGCGTATTACACAGACAGCACAAGAGTGCGTATTGTACAGAGAGCACAGGGCTCAGCAGTGTGTATTGCACAGAGAGCACAAGGTACAGGAATGCGTATTGCACAGGGAGTGCGTATTGTACAGAGAGCACCCGGTTCAGGAGTGCATTTCGCACAGAGAGCACAGGAGTGCATATTACACAGACCGCACAGGAGCTCGTATCACAAAGACAGCACAGAGTTCCGGAGTGCATATCACACAGAGAACACAGGAGTGGGTATTCCCCAGACAGCATAGGAGCTCATATCACGAAGAGATCACAGGGTTCAGGAGTGCGTATTGCATAGACTGCACAGGAGTGTGTATTGCAAAGAGAGTACAGGGTTCAGGAGTGCGTATCACACAGAGAGCACAGGAGTGTGTATTACACAGACAGCACAGGAGTGCGTATCGCACAGAGAGCATAGGGTTCAGCAGCGCGTGTCGCACAGAGAGCACGCGGTTCAGAAGTGCGTGTTGCACAGAGATCACACGGTTCAGGAGTGCATGTCGCACAGAGAGCACAGGTTTCAGGAGTGCATGTTGCACAGAGAGCACAGGGTTCAGGAGTGCATATTGCACAGAGAGCACAGGCTTCAGGAATGCATGTCGCACAGACAGCACAGGAGTGCGTATAACAAAGAGTAAACAGGGTTCAGGAGTGGGTACCGCACAGGGTTCAGGAATGTGTACTGCACAAGGTTGAGGAGTGTGTGTAGAACAGAGACCACAGGGATCAGGAGTGCGTATCACACAGACAGCACAGCAGTGTGTTTTGCATAAAGAGCACATGGTTCAGGAGTGTGTATCACGCTTAGTGCGCAAGGTGCAGGAGTGCATATCGCACAGAGCACGGGGTTCAGGCTCTTGTATCGCACAGAGAGTACAGGGTTCTGGAGTGCGTATCGTGCAGAGGGCACAGGAATGCGTGTCGCAGAGAACACAGGTTTCAGGAATGCATGTAGCACAGAGAGCAGAGGGTTCAGGAGTGTGTGTCGCACAGAGGACAGGGTTCAGGAGTGCGTTTTGCACAGTGAGCACAAGGTTCAGGAATGCGTATTACACAGACAGCACAGGAGTGTGTATCACAAAGAGAGCATAGGGTTCAGGAGTGCGTATCGCACAGAGAGCACAGGGTTCAGGAGTGCGTATCGTACAGACAGTGCGGGAGTGCTTATCGCAAAGCAAGCACAGGGTTCAGGAGTGCATATCGCACAGAGAACACAGGAGTGCGTATTACACAGACAGCACAGAAGTGTGTATCACAAAGAGAG
This sequence comes from Glandirana rugosa, assembly GCA_018402905.1. Lineage (NCBI taxonomy): Eukaryota > Metazoa > Chordata > Amphibia > Anura > Ranidae > Glandirana > Glandirana rugosa. Next base: position 329,165 of record BLSH010007149.1, read on the forward strand.
CATAGGGTTCAGGAGTGCGTATCGCACAGAGAGCACAGGGTTAAGGAGTGCGTATTGCACAGACTGCACAGGACTGCGTATCATAAAGAGATCACAGGGTTCAGGAGTGCGTATCACAAAGAGAGCACAGGGTTCAGGAGTGTGCATCACGCAGTGAGCACAGAGCTCAGCAGTGTGTATCGCACAGAGAACACAGAGTTCAGGATTGTGTGTCACACAGGGTCCAAGAGTGCGTACCACACAGACAGCACAGGAGTGCGTGTCACAAACAGAGCACAGGGTTCAGGAGTGCATATCGCACAAAGAGCACAGGGTTCAGGAATGCGTATTGCACAGGGTTCAGGAGTGCATGTCGCACAGAGAACACAGGAGTGCATATCACACAAACAGCACAGGAGTGAGTGTCGCACAGAGAGCACAGGGTTCAGGAGTTCGTATTGCACAGAGAGCACAGGCTTCAGTAATGCTTGTCGCACAGACGGCACAGGAGTGCGTATCACAAAGAGAATGCAGGGTTCAGGAGTGCGTGTCGCACAGAGCACAGGGTTCAGGAATGCGTACTGCACAGGGTTCAGGAATGCTTATCACACAGACAGCACAGCAGTGCGTACTGCATAAAGAGCACAGAGTTCAGGAGTGTGTATTGCACAAAGAGCACAGGAATGTGTGTCGCACAGAGAACACAGGATTCAGGAGTGCGTGTCTCACAGAGAACACAGGGTTCAGGAGTGCATGTCGCACAGAGAGCACAGGGTTCAGGAGTGCGTTTTGCACAGAGAGCACAGGGTTCAGGAGTGCGTATTGCGCAGACAGCACAGGAGTGCATATCACAAAGAGAGAACAGGGTTCAGGAGTGCATATCGCACAGAGAGCACAGGAGTGCGTATTACACAGACAGCACAGGAGTGTGTATCACTAAGAGAACACAGGGTTCAAGAGTGCATGTGGCACAGAGCACAGGGTTCAGGAGTGCGTATTGCACTTAGAGCACAGGGTTCAGGAGTGTGTGTCGCACGGAGAGCACAGGGTTCTGGAGTGCGTATCGCACAGACAGCGCAGGAGTGCTTATCGCAAAGCGAGCACAGGGTTCAGGACTGCATATCGCACAGAGAACACAGGAGTGCATATTACACAGACAGCACAGGAGCTCGTATCACAAAGAGATCACAGGGTTCAGGAGTGCGTATTGCACAGACTGCATAAGATTCAGGAATGCATATCGCACAGGATTCAGGAGTGCGTTTCGCACAGAGAGCACAGGAGTGCGTATAACGAAGAGAGCACAGAGTTGCGGAGTGCATATCACACAGAGAACACAGGAGTGGGTATTACCCAGACAGCACAGGAGCTCTTATCACAAAGAGATCACAGGGTTCCGGAGTGTGTATTGCACAGAGAGCACAGGGTTCAGGAGTGCGTATTGCATAGACTGCAGAGGAGTGCATATTGCAAAGAGAGAACAGGGTTCAGGATTGCGTATTGCACAGAGAGCACAGGAGTGCATATTACACAGACAGCACAAGAGTACGTATCACAAAGAGAGCACAGGGTTCAGGAATGTGTATTGCACAAGGTTCAGGAGTGTGTGTCGCACAGATAGCACAGGGTTCAGGAGTGCATTTCGCACAGCATGCACAGGAGTGCGTATCACACAGAGAGTACAGGATTGCATATTACATTGACCGCACTGGAGCTCATATCACAAAGAGAGCACAGAGTTCCGGAGTGCATATGACACAGAGAACACAGGAGTGAGTATTACCCAGACAGCACAGGAGCTCGTATCACAAAGAGATCACAGGGCACAGGGTTCGTATCACAAACAGAGCACAGGGTTCAGGAGTGCGTATCGCACAGAGCACAGGGTTCAGGAATGCGTACTGCACAGGGTTCAGGAGTGCGCGTCGCACAGAGACTACAGGGTTCAGGAGTGCGTATCGCACAGAGAGCACAGGAGTGCTTATCACACAGACAGCACAGCAGTGCGTAGTACATAAAGAGCACAGGGTTCAGGCGTGTGTATCACGCAGAGTGCACATGGTGCAGGAGTGCATATCGCACAGAGAACACAGGGTTCAGGAGTGCGTGTCACACAGGGTTCAGGAGTGCTTGTCTCAAAGAGAGGACAGGGTTCAAGAGTGCGTTTTTCACAGAGAGCACAAGGTTCATGGGTTGGGTGTCTAACAGAGAACACAGGGTTCAGGAGTGCGTGTCGCACAGGGTTCAGGAGAGCTTATCGCAAAGCGAGCACAGGGTTCAGGACTGCATATCGTACAGAGAACACAGGAGTGCCTATTACACAGACAGCACAGAAGTGCATATCACAAAGAGAGCCCAGGGTTCAGGAGTGCATATCGCACAGAGAGCACAGGGTTCAGGAGTGTGTGTTGCTCAGAGAGCACAGGGTTTAGGAGTGCGTATCGCACAGACTGCACAGGAGTGCATATCACAAAGAGAGCACTGGGTTTAGGGGTGCTTATCGCACAGAGAGCACCGGAGTGCATATTACATGGACAGCACAGGAGTGCGTATCACAAACAGAGCACTGGGTTCTGGAGTGCGTATCGCATAGACAGCACAGGAGTGCTTATCGCAAAGCAAGCACAGAGTTCAGGAGTGCTTATCGCACAGAGAACACAGGAGTGCGTATTACACAGACAGCACAGCAATTTGTATCACAAAGAGATCACAGGGTTCAGGAGTGCGTATTGCACAGAGCACAGGGTTCAGGAATGCGTACTGCACAGGGTTCAGGAGTGCGTGTCGCACAGAGACCACAGGGTTCAGGAGTGCCTATCACAGAGACAGCACAGCAGTGCGTAGTGCATAAAGAGCACAGGGTTCAGGCGTGTGTATCACGCAGAGTGCACATGGTGCAGGAGTGCATATCGCACAGAGGGCACAGGGTTCGGGAATGCGTATCACACAAAGAGCACAGGAATGCGTGTCACACAGAGAACACAGGGTTCAGGAGTGCGTGTCGCACAGAGAACACAGGGTTCAGGAGAGCGTGTCGCACAGGGTTCAGGAGTGCTTGTCTCAAAGAGAGGACAGGGTTCAAGAGTGCGTTTTGCACAGAGAGCACAAGGTTCAGGAGTGCATGTCGCACAGGGTTCAGGAGTGCTTATCACAAAGCAAGCACAGGGTTCAGGACTGCATATCGCACAGAGAACACAGGAGTGCCTATTACACAGACAGCACAGAAGTGCGTATCACAAAGAGAGCCCAGGGTTCAGGAGTGCATATCGCACAGAGAGCACAGGGTTCAGGAGTGTGTGTTGCTCAGAGAGCACAGGGTTCAGGAGTGCGTATCGCACAGACTGCACAGGAGTGCATATCACAAAGAGAGCACAGGGTTCAGGAGTGCTTATCGCACAGAGAACACAGGAGTGCGTATTACACAGACAGCACAGCAATTTGTATCACAAAGAGATCACAGGGTTCAGGAGTGCGTATTGTACAGACTGCACAGGAGTACGTGTTGCAAAGAAAGCATAGTGTTCAGGAATGTGTTTCGCACAGAGAGCACAGGAGTGCGTATCACACAGAGAGCATAGGAGTGCATATGAGACAAGACCGCACAGGAGCTCGTATCACAAACGGAGCACAGGGTTCAGGAGTGCATATCGCACAGAAGAGCACAGGAGTGCGTATTACACAGACAGCACAGGAGTGCATATCACAAAGAGAGCACAGGGTTTAGGAGTGCGTATCGCACAGAGAGCACAGGGCTCAGCAGTGTGTACTGCACAGAGAGCACAGGGTTCAGGATTGTGTGCATCGCACAGAGAGCACAAGGTTCAGGAATGCGTATTGCACAGGGTTCAGAAGTGCGTGTCGCACAGAGAGCACCGGGTTCAGGAGTGCATTTCGCACAGAGAGCACAGGAGTGCGTATCACAAAGAGAGCACAGAGTTCTGTAGTGCATATCACACAGAGAACTCAGGAGTGGGCATTACCCAGACAGCACAGGAGCTCGTATCACAAAGAGATCACAGGGTTCAGGAGTGCGTATCGCACAGAGAGCACAGGGTTCAGGAGTGCGTATTGCATAGACTGCACAGGAGTGTGTATTGCAATGAGAGCACAGGGTTCAGGAGTGCGTATCGCACAGAGAGCAAAGGAGTGTGTATTACACAGACAGCACAGGAGTGTGTATCACAAACAGAGCACAGGGTCCAAGAGTGCGTATCACACAGCACAGGAGTGTGTATCACAAACTGAGCACAGCGTTCAGGAGTGTGTATCGCACAGAGAGCACAGGGTTCAGGAGTGTGTGTTGCTCAGAGAGCACAGGGTTCAGGAGTGCGCATCGCACACACAGCACAGGAGTGCATATCGCAAAGAGAGCACAGGGTTTAGGGGTGCGTATCGCACAGAGAGCACCGGAGTGCATATTACACAGACAGCACAGGAGTGCGTATCACAAACAGAGCACTAGGTTCAGGAGTGCGTATCAGACAGAGAGTATAGGGTTCAGGAGTGCGTGTGGCACAGAGAGCACGCGGTTCAGAAGTGCGTGTTGCACAGAAATTCCACGGTTCAGGAGTGCATGTTGCACAGAGAACACAGGGTTCAGGAGTGGATGTCGCACAGAGAGCACAGGGTTCAGGAGTGTGTATTGCACAGAGAGCACAGGCTTCAGGAATGCATGTCGCACAGACAGCAAAGGAGTGCCTGTAACAGAGAACACAGGGTTCAGGAGTGCGTATCGCACAGAGCACAGGGTTCAGGAATGCGTACTGCACAGGGATCAGGAGTGCGTATCACACAGACAGCACAGCAGTGCGTATTGCATAAAGAGCACATGGTTCAGGAGTGTGTATTACGCTTAGTGCACAAGGTGCAGGTGTGCATGTCCCACAGAGGGCACAGGGTTCAGGATTTTGTATCGCACAGAGAGCACAGGGTTCAGGAGTGCATATCGCACAGAGAGCACAGGAATGCGTGTCGCAGAGAACACAGGTTTCAGGAGTGCATGTAGCACAGAGCAGAGGGTTCAGGAGTGGGTGTCGCACAGATAGGACAGGGTTCAGGAGTGCGTTTTGCACAGAGAGCACAAGGTTTAGGAGTGCATGTTGCGCAGAGAGCACAGGGTTCAGGAGTGCGTATTGCACAGACAGCACAGGAGTGCATATTGCAAAGAGAGCTCAGGGTTCATGAGTGCGTATCGCACAGAGAGCACAGGACTGCGTGTCGCAGAGAACACAGGTTTCAGGAGTGCATGTAGCACAGAGAGCAGAGGGTTCAGGAGTGCGTGTCGCACAGAGAGGACAGGTTTCAGGAGTGCGTTTTGCACAGAGAGCACAAGGTTTAGGAGTGCATGTTACGCAGAGAGCACAGGGTTCAGGAGTGCGTATTGCACAGACAGCACAGGAGTGCATATCGCAAAGAGAGCTCAGGGTGGGTTCATGAGTGCGTGTCGCAGAGAGCACAGGGTTCAGGAATCCATACTGCACAGGGCTCAGGATTGCGTGTCGCATAGAGACCACAGGGTTCAGGAGTGCGTATCACACAGACAGCACAGCAGTGCGTAGTGCATAAAGAGCACAAGGTTCAGGAGTACGTATCGCACAGCGAGCACAGGGTTCAGGGATGCGTATCGCACAAAGAGCACAGGAGTGCGTGTCGCACAGAGAACACAAGGTTCAGGAGTGTGTGTCACACAGACAGCACAGGAGTGCATATTGCAGAGAGAGCTCAGGGTTCAAGAGTGCATATTGCAGAGAGAGCTCAGGGTTCAAGAGTGTATGTGGCACAGAGAGCGCAGGGTTTAGGAGTGCGTATTGCACAGAGAGCACTGGGTTCAGGAGTGCGTGTCGCACAGACAATGCAGGAGTGCTTATCGCAAAGCAAGCACAGGGTTCAGGAGTGCATATCGCACAGAGAACGCAGGAGTGCTTATTACACGGACAGCACAGGAGTGTGTATCACGAAGAGAGCATAGGGTTCAGGAGTGTGTATCGCACAGAGAACACAGGGTTAAGGAGTGCATATTACACAAACAGCTCAGGAGTGCGTATCACAAAGAGAGCACAGGGTTCAGGAGTGTGTATCACACAGACTGCACAGGAGTGCATATCGCCAAGAGAGCACAGGGTTTAGGAGTGCGTATCGCACAGTGAGCACAGGGCTCAGCAGTGTGTATTGCACAGAGAACACAGAGTTCAGGACTGTGTGTCTCACAGAGAACACAGGGTCCAAGAGTGCATATCACACAAACAGCACAGGAGTGCGTATCACAAACAGAGCACAGGGTTCAGGAGTGCGTATTGCACAAAGAGCACAGGGTTCAGGAGTGCGTGTCCCACAGAGAGCACAGGAGTGCATATCGCAAAGAGGGCTCAGGGTTCAAGAGTGCATGTGGCACAGAGAGCGCAGGGTTTAGGAGTGCGTATTGCACAGAGAGCACAGGCTTCAGGAGTGTGTGTCGCACAGAGAGCAACAGGGTTCAGGAGTGCATATTGCATGGACTGCACAGGAGTGCATATTGCAAAGAGAGCACAGGGTTCAGGAGTGCGTATCACACAGAGAGAACAGGAGTGCGTATTGCATGGACTGCACAGGAGTGCGTATTGCAAAGAGAGCACAGGGTTCAGGAGTGCGTACCGCACAGAGAGCAAAGGAGTGCATATTACACAGACAGCACAGGAGTGCGTATCACAAAGACAGCACAGGGTTCAGCAGGGTTCAGGACTGTGTGTATCACACAGAGAGCACAAGGTTCAGGAATGCGTATTGCACAGGGTTCAGGAGTGTGTGTCGCACAGAGAGCACAGGAGTGCGTATTAAGTGAATGTTAGGTGTGCGCGGTGCTCACCAAAATTCTGTGGTACATAGCAGTGAAAAAACATATAAGAGCAGACCAAATTCAATCGTTACTCCTGATACATCATAACATTGTGCCCTAAACAATACCATCCAAATATGTAAAGTCTTTCAATATTTATATAGTAGAAAATAAATTAAAAGTCTTTTCCCCAGGTAACATGGGTCAGCAATCCAGGGGTTAATGCTAGTTCATAATATGCACGATTGGAAAGTTGCTGAACATCTCTATGCTCTTGTGCCGTCCGACCGGCACCGTCTGCAACAGCGTGTAGGGAGGTGTGTAAAGCCTCGTACACTGACCTCCTGGCGTGCGTTCCAGCACTCAGAGATCGGAACCACGAGATCGGAAATGACATCAGATGTAGGTCACTTCCTGATGACGTGTTCAAAGGAAACACGAAATGCATAGAAGCCACGCCTACATCTGACATTTCATCAGGAGTGCATATCGCACTGAGAGCACAGGGTTCAGGAGTGCGTATTGCTTAGACTGCACAGGAGTGTGTATTGCAAAGAGAGCGCAGGGTTCAGGAGTGCGTATTGCACAGAGCGCACAGGAGTGTGTATCACAAAGAGAGCACAGGGTTCAGGAGAGTGTATCACACAGAGAGCACAGGGCTCAGGAGTGTGTGTTGCACAGAGAGCACAGGGTTCAGGACTGTGTGTCGCACAGAGAGCACAGGGTTCAGGAGTGCGTATCACACAGTCAGCACAGGAGTGCGTATTGCATAGAGAGCACAGGGTTCAGGAGTGTGTGTCGTACAGAGAGCACAGGAGTGTGTATTACACAGGCAGCACAGGAGTTTGTATCACAAACAGAGTACAGGGTTCAGGAGTGCACATCGCACAAAGAGCACAGGGTTCAGGAATGCGTATTTCTCAGGGTTCATTAGTGCGTGTCGCACAGAGAGCACAGGAGTGCGTATCACACATACTGCACAGGAGTGCATATTGCAAAAAGAGCACAGGGTTCAGGAGTGCGTATTGCACAGAGAGCACAGGCTTCAGGAATGCGTGTCGCACAGACGGCACAGGAGTGCGTATCACAAAGAGAACACAGGGTTCAGGAGTGCGTAAAGCACAGGAGTGTGTATCACACAGATAGCATAGCAGTGCGTATCGCAAAGAGAGCACAGGGTTCAGGAGTGCTAATTGCATAGACTGCACAGGAGTGTGTATTACACAGTGTTACAACGATATTTACCTAGCACACTTATACGCTTAATGATAAATAAAATAAGTGATTACAACCTTTTGTCTATATAAAAAATCAACCAATGCTGTTGCGGTTATTACGAATAAAATCAATCAATGACACCTTTGCTAAAAAATAATAAAGATCTAATTTATTTTTACAGAAAAGAAGCTAGTCACTAATCCAATATAACCAAATATGGGGTAGATGTTACAACCTTAAAAGCATCAAAGTTATCAATAAAATACAAAGTGAGTAATACTAGAAAGAAAATGGTATTGCAATGTAAAAACAGGATGTTACTAAGGAAAGAAATTTACAGAAAAAGGAACATAGCAAAATGGAGATATGGACACAGAGAATCTTACCTCACCATTGTAGGATCATGAGCCAAAAAGAGAGAGCCCCAGAAGACTGCCCTCTGGTATATACCCTTGCAAAGCCCACCCATCCTCCTCACAGGTAAATACCCTCCTTTTCACATATGCTAAGACAATGCCACATTCCGTTGGGGGGTTTGAGGAAACTAATACCAGTACCAGTATCTGGAGATGTCTCCTTACATTGCCCCCCCCCCCCAAAAAAAAGTCTTGATAAGTTCTTGGGCATGTAGGTTACTTTCTGGCTCCCAAGAATTTTCCTCAGGCCCATATTCTCTCCACAAGAAACTGAGTGATTCCTGCTCTTCTCTTGCAATCGAGAATGGATTCCACCTCAAACTCCTCTCCATCTACCAACACAGGTTCAGGTGGGGCAGTTTTCTGTTCTGGAAACAGGTCCTTGGTAACTGATTTGAGAAGGTGTACGTGGAACACCAGATGGATCCGAAGTGAAGGTGGGAGGTCAAGCTCGTAGGCCACTTTATTGATCCTCCTCTTTACTAGAAGGGGCCCTATGTATTTTGGCCCTAGTTTCCTGGACGGGCAGGACAATTTTAAGTTGGTGGTTGCCAACCAGACCTGGTTGCCAGGCTGTAAGTCTAGTTCTCCTCTTCTTTTCCTGTTGAATATTTCCTTGCTGCGCTTTTGGGTCTGAGCAAGAGTCTCCTGTAATAGTTTGTTACCTTCCAGGAATTTGGTAATATCCTAGCTGGGACTGCACTTTCCGAAAGGAGGTCAGGCAGGAATGTGGGGTGGTAGCCAAGATCCGCCCAAAACGGAGACTGCTTGGTGGCAGAGTGGACAGAGTTGTAGGCGAACTCGGCTAATGGCAACAAGGAGACCCAGTCATTCTGAGAGTAAGAGGAGTAGCAACGGAGGTATTGCTACAGGGTCTGGTTGGTTCTTTCTGTTTGGCCATTGGACTGCGGGTGGTAGGCTGATGAGAAGGCCAGTTTAATCCCCAAAGTAGAACACAGGAACCTCCAGACTCGGGATGTGAACTGCACCCCTCTATCAGATACAATATTTTTTGGAATGCCGTGTAGGCGGACAACTTCCCTGATGAATACTTTAGCCGTTTCTGCAGCTGAGGGAGTGCCCTTCATTGGGATCAAGTGTGCCATTTTCTTGAAGATTGTTGTGAAGCCTGCAGATGGGGCAACTCCACAATAAAGTCCATGGAGATTTGATATCCATGGGAATGGATAGTGGGTTTCGTAGGCCCCAAGACTTAGTTCTTTCCGTCTTATTTTTGGCACAGGTAGGACAGAAGCCTACATCATTTTTGCAGTCCTCTCTCATATGTGGCCACCAAAAGGTGCGGGAAAGCAGTCCAGCTGTTTTTCAGTTGCCAAAGTGCCCGGCTAGGTGGTGGTTGTGGCAGAGCTCCAAGGCAGTCAGACAAAGCTTTTCAGGCACAAAGATCTGAGTACCCGACCACCATAACCAGTCTTTTAGGAAAAGTCCAGAGTCTGCGGGTACCGTGGAACTGGCCAGAGTTTGCCTAATCCGGGTTAGGAAGTCCTCCTGAACCAACAAGAAATTGTGAGCCAGCAAAATAGTATCAGGAGGTGGTACTTCCCCGGTTTCATGGAACATCCTCGACAGTGCGTCCAGCTTAGCATTCTTCGATCCGGGCTGGTGTGGGATGTGTAACTGAAACCAAGAAAATAACAAGACCCAGTGTGCTTGGTGGGGCTTAAGTCTTTTGGCTGTTCTCAGGTATTCCAGATTCTTGTGGTCTGATAAGACCAAGACTGGATGGGCTGCTCCTTCTGTAGGGCAGTGTGGAGTCGGGATGCTTAAGGACAGGTGCTGACGTGAACATTCTTTTTAGCGCTTGGAAAACAGCTTGCGCTTCCGTGGTCCAGACAAAACGGCTATTCTGTTTGGTCAGCTGCCTTATCGGGGAGATGACGGCAGAGAATCCTCAAATAAATTTTCTATAAAAATTGGCAAAGCCGACAAAGCGCTGCACTGCCTTCTTATCTGCTGGTTGTGGCCAGTCGACAATAGCTGAAACTTTCTGGGGATCCATGGTAGTGCCGGTAGTGGAGATGTGGAACCCCAGGAAGGCGATGTCTGTGCGTTCGAAGACACACTTTTCAGCCATGGCATACAGGCCATGCTGCTGAAGGCGACCAAGTACACATTTGACGTGCTTACGATATTCTTCTAGGGAGGGGGAGAAGATGAGAATGTCGTCCAGATATACCACTAGGAATAGATCAAGAAAGTCTCTGAAGACATCGTTGACCAGGTGCTGGAATGTGGCCGGGGCATTACAGAGCCCGAAAGGCATGACCAAATATTCAAGTGGCCAAAACGGGCCTGAAAGGCCGTCTTCCATTCATCCCCTTCCCGTATACGGATTAAGTTGTAGGCCCCACTAAGATCCAACTTGGTGAATATGGCTGCAGAGCCGAGGCATTGGAATAGCTCAGGAACTAGAGGCAAAGGATACTGGTTCTTGACCGTGATCTTGTTAAGGTCCCGGTAATCAATGCACGGCCGGAGAGAATGATCCTTTTTTTTCTACGAAGAAAATCCCGGCCCCCGCAGGAGACGTAGAGGGTCGGATGAAACCCTTCTGCAGATTCTCTTCAAGGTAGGCCTTGAGGGCTACTAGCTCCACTTCTGAGAGAGGGAAAATTCTGCCGAAGGGGACCTCGGCTCCGGGCAACAGGTCTATTGGGCAGTCGTATGGCCTATGTTGGAGGTAGGGTGTCTGCCCCCTTCTTGCTGAAGACGTCCAAGAAGTCGTGGTACACTTCGGGGACAGCAAGGCGGGTCTCCTGGTTTGGATCAGGGTTAAGGGAGAGCACCGCTGGTGATACCCCCTGTGTCGGCTGGAGGTAGTGACCCAAACAGTACGGAGATGGGAACCGAACTTCTCCAATGTTCCAGTCAATGTGGGGGCTGTGAACTCAGAGCCATGGGAGGCCAAGGATCACTGGGAACAGTGGGGTAGCAATTACATCCAGTCGTAGGAACTCCGAGTGGCCTTCGGCTGTGCGGGCCGACAAGGGGAAGGTCTCTTGGGTCACTGTGCCAGACCCATCAGCCAATCGAATAGTCATTGGTCGTTCTTTGGGCCCGAGAGGGATCCGATGCTGGGCGGCAAAAGAAAGATCAACAAAACTGCTACATGCCCCGAGTCCAGGATGGCTGGAACTTTGATATTCCCGTCGGGAAGCTGTAGAGAGATAGAGAGGATTAAGTGAGACTGGAGGCTTGGTAGAGATAGCGCTTCCCCTGAGACTGGCGTAGGACACTTACCGGCCTTGGCGGGACAATTCCTCACTAGATGCCCTGAACCGCCACAGTAGAGGTACAAGTGGAGGGTCATGCTCCTCTGTCGTTCCTCAGAGGACAGGGGTGGGCGGAGGAGCCCAATCTGCATGGGCTCAGGATGATCTTGAGGAGAGGAGGAGGTGGTTGCCGCCGGACTTGGTCCTGGGTAACTGGGCACCCAGGGGAGCATCCAGGTGGGCCGCAGAGATCCTGTGGCTCTCTGCGCTCTGCGCTCCCGCAGGCGGCGGTCGAATTTGAATAGCCAGGTTAATTAGCGCTTCGAGGGTATGAGGTACCCCAACACACGCCAGCTCATCCTTGAGTGGCTCAGAGAGTCCCAGCCTAAACTGGTAACAGAGAGCCACATCGTTCCACGCGGTGTCGGTGCTCCAGCGCCTAAACTCAGACTCATAGTCCTCTGCAGTGCGACGGCCCTGTTGGAGGGCATGGAGTGCTGCCTCTGCGGTGGCTGCCTGGTGGGGGTCCTCATATAGTTGGGCCATGGCATGGAAAAACCGATCTAAAGTGGTGGTCTTGGGAGCCTTCTGCTCCAGCAGGCGATGGGCCCAGGCCTGTGGTTCATCCTGAAGAAGCAAGATCACCAGGCCCACCTTGGTGGCTTCCAATGAGAACGTGCGGGGCTGGAGAGCAAAGTACAGTTTGCAGGAATTGCGGAAGGCCCTAAACTTCCTGCGGTCCCCCGCAAACCGCTCAGGCATAGGCACCTTGGGCTCCATGGGCAGAGTCACTATGGTGCAGGGAGGCGTTTGGCCCCCACTGGCAAGGCTAGGAGATGCCAAGTCCCGAACTTAATTTTCCAGATGGGTAAATCGCTCCTGCAGGTTTTTCACTGCTTGGGTTAATCCAGCAAGGTGTGCACAAAGTTCCGCCATGGGAGAGGGCCCCGGCAGACTCAGACATGGCTGTCCATTGCTGTCACGTACCTGGTGGTTGAGTCTGGCTTATGCGGTGGGCAACCTCTTTTGCAGCCCTGGTTCGAGAGCCCCTGGTAGTGTGGACAGGGAGCACGGTGGGGCACGAGGGCTGGACAAGTCTCTGATGGTAGGTAGAAGTCCGCCGAAGCTCGTGCAAGCTGGAGGGTAGTGGTACAGTCAGGGTCGACAACTGGCAGGTGGTGTGGTACAGAGGGATCAGGCAAATGGATGGTCGGGTCTGCAATGTGCAGGCGGCTGAAGTACAAAGGAGCAGGCAAGAGAATAGTTGTAAACAGTCCGGGGTTAAGGGCAGGCAGATATCAGCAAAGTCCACAGGTAAGCCAGGGTCACAGAAGCAGGAAGTCTCTCAAGAGTAATCTCAGGGGGTCACAGGTGCAGGAAACGCTGTAGAATGTGCTGTTCGCTTAAATGGCCGCTATTGGCGCCATTTCCGGCGCACATGCTCGCACACTACATGCGGCTGCGCACGGGCATACCAATGCCTGGAGATGTCTCCTTACATTGCCCCTCCCCCCAAGGGGCAGCCTCCGGATGCCCAACCGGGTTCTCTTGGCCAGGTTATTTCTCCAAAAAGTCTTTTTAAGTTCTTGGGCATGTAGGTTGCTTTCTGGCTCCCAAGAATTTTCCTCAGGCCCACATCGGGTCAGCAACATGCAGGCGGCTGAAGTACAAAGGAGCAGGCAAGAGAATAGTCGTAAACAGTCCGGGGTTAAGGGCAGGCAGATATCAGCTAAGTCCACAGGAATAGCCGGGGTCACAGAAGTAGGAAGTCTCTCAAGAGTAATCTCAGGGGGTCACAGGTGTAGGAAATGCTGTAGAACGGACAGCACTTGCTTCTTGGTCCTGTCCACTTAAATGGCCGCTATTGGCACATTTTTCCGGCGCACACGCTAAATGTGGCTGCGCACGGGCATACCGATGCCTGAAGATGTCTCTTTACAGGACCCCTCCACAAACATCATCACAGCACCAACAGCAACAATGATAGTGTGTACCAATGTCCAGCCCCCTCATTATCACAGATACATCAGACAAACCATATCCCAAAAGTAACATGAATAGTTACTGTATGCAAGGCATCTCAGGGCAGCAAGGAATCACCATCACTCATTTCCATAAGTTTTGACAATATATGCCCTATGACTCCACACTACTCTACACAGTCTTTCAATAATGATTTTTTTCTCAGACATCACGGGACACAGAGCAGGCTATATATTCATATACATACTGGGTTATGCGCCACCTATTGGTGAATGGACACTGGCAATCAAATAAAAAACAAATAGGAAGTTCCCCCTCCTATATAACCCCTCCCACACTGGGAGCACTTCAGTTTTTTCGCCAGTGTCTTGAAGGTGGATGGTCACTTCTACAGAATCAGGGACAGCCTTCATACCGGATCCATTTCAAACGGCATTAAGCGAAGATAAACGGTACCCAGGCCTCGCTAAGAAGACAGAAGAAACTGTGAGGTTTTGCCTGTGAGCGACCATATATGGCGCTGGATCCTGCGTGTAGGTAAACCAGGAACATTGAACCAAGGTACGCCTGCAGGGTGCTATACAGGTCCAAGGGAGTGGACCCTCAGAATGGGTACCCGGTCCTTGAAGGTCCTTGAGACAAATCCTGCTGTGATGCGTGAAGGTTGAGCCTGCAGTCTCCTTCAGGCCCTGTGGCGGGAATGGTGAGTAATCTCCAATGGGGATAATGTTACTGAACCCAGCTGGCTTCCTGCAAACATAGGAAAAAGTTTATTGAAAAATTCCCTCCTTTTGCCTGCACTTCTTTTTTCTCACCACCAGAGAGCTCGCCTGGAAAGGCACAGTCATGCTTGGTCTTACCTGCAGTTCCTGTGAAGCTGCCACCAGGGGGAGCCTGCGCCAGTACTAATCTGTCTTTGCACTGTAAGTGAATGGACGGTCGCAGGAGAGTCGCCTGAAGCTGTCAGGACAGGGCTGGAGAGCAGGCTAAAAGATCCTCTTGATGACATATGAGGTTGGGGTGGGAGCTGAGTCAGGCTGGGCAAGAAGCTGAGTTTGGGAAACGTGGGCAAAGCAATGCATGCACTAGCAGCCATTGCTTCCAAGAAGCACAGGGGGGCTAAGCTACCTGTAAAAAGGCTAGGGGCACAGGTTTGTTACCACAGCCCTTGCTGAGTCTAGTCAGACCACTGCTGCCATTGCTTCCCCTGAGAGACCAGAAGCAACCGGGCCATCTGAGCCACTGCGGCTGTCTGGTATGGTATAGCTGACTCCTCATCTGTTTCCTCAGAGTTTGTTACTAAAGATGACCTGTCGGCAGCCTTGCTGAGCTTAGAAACTAGGATTGCTTCTACCGCACAGGGTGAGCAGCATGACAGGTCTCCTTCCCTTAACCCTCCGATTCTGGAGTGAGAATGGGTTGAGGAGGTAGCTACAGGGGATCTGGCTTATTCTTTTGTAGACACTTCTGCTTCAGAGAGTCCTGAGCCAGAAGAATCCCCAAGGACACCTGCCTCTCAGTCTGAGACTGCTGATCCAGGCACTTACACGTAAGGTACGTGCAGCATTCAGGTTACCTCCAGCGGAGTTTCCAGTGAATGTGTATTCCTCCCTTGGGTCATTAAAATACCACAAGGTGTGCAAGGATTCACTTTGCACCCTCTCCTTGAGAGGGTGATATATGCTGACTGGGTGCACCCGGACAGATTGTTTGTTCCTTCTAATATATCCTATGGAGGAAAGCTTTTTGAAAGGGGGGAATACCAGCTGTCCATGCAGCAGTCACATCCCTAAGTGAATCCCTGACCTGCCCTGTTGATAATGCCCAGGTGTTAAGGACCCTTCAGATAAAATGCTGGAGTCCTTATTAAATGCTTCTTTTTCCTTGACTGGGCATCAGTGCACTTTTAAGGAGTGGGGTCTCCAGTATAGTGTACGTTTGGTCTGCAGGAGCTTTTGTTTTTACTGTTCTGAAGCAGCAAAGAGGCCGCATTGGATGCATATGTGCTTGGCTCATCCTGCTTGGGACCGGTTGCAGTTGAACAGGGGCATGCTTGCAAAATGCATGGTTGCTAAACAAGCATGTTTGCCTAAATGAATGTTTGCTGGAGCACGTGTTTGCTTAAATGCTTGTGTGCTTAAAACACGCATGTTAAAATATGTTTGTTAAACATGGTTGCTAAAACACATGTTGGGCTAAAACACAGGGTCGCATACAGACTTGTGTTGCATAAACTTGTGTCGCATAGACTTGTGTCGCATAGAGACAGGTGTCGCATGGGCCTGGGTCGCATAGAGACGTGTGTCGCACGGAGACTTGTCTGCATGGCTGTGACTGCATAGGATGGTGTCTGCATAGTCCACATGATGCAGACACACCTGATGCCTATGAATGCACGTTTTGCATAAACACACGCCTGCTTGCTTACTACTCAAACCTATTACAGTCCCGAGGCCTATTCTAAATCTTAAGGTCCTAAACCAATTTCTTGCGGTACGGCCGTTCCGCATTGAGTCAATCTGCTCAATGATTGCCTCGCTCCAGGAAGGAGATTTTTTGGCATCAATTAGACATCAAGGATGCATATTTGCATGTGCCAATTTTGCTACCTCATCAGAGGTTTTTGCTTTTTGAGATAGAAGAACAATGCTACCAGTTCTAGCTCTGCCATTCGGGATTGCAATAGCTCCCTGAATCTTCATAAGATTCTGGCTCCAGTGCTGGGCCTTCTAGGGTCACGAGGGGTCCTAATGGATGCCTGGACAACCTCTTGCTCAGAGATCAGTCTTGGTGCAGACTCGAGCAGAATGTGACCCTAACAAGCCTGGAAATCAGGGGTTGGGTCATGTATGTAGGGAATTCCTTACTAGACCCAGTTCAGTCTGGAATATCTAGGTCTACAGCTAGATACAGTCCAGGCAAGGATACTATCACCGCTGAGAGGATCAGGGTTTTTGGGCCATGTGTTTTCTACAACGGTAAAGGTTAGAAGCTAGTAACCAGGAAGATTTATCACAGGCTCAAATTGCGTGGTGTGAGGTCAGTAAATGGCATCCTCGCAAGTATGTGAATGGTAAAATGCTAATCTTTCTTCAAGCAGGAGTAGACTTGAAGCTGGTTTTGACTACAATCATAGGGCAGGGTTCTGCCTTGTCCATATGTTTTTTAGAAGGCTTTGGCTTCTCTCTCCTTGATCAGGAGTTTTCTTCAAGGGTTAACTCATCTGTTACCACCTGTTAGATTTCCTCCCTTTCCGTGGGATTGAATCTGGTTTTGTCATAGGACAAGTTTCTGCCTCATCCATATATTTTCGAAGGCTTTGGCCTCTCACTCCTTGATCAGGACTTGTTTACAAGGGATAACTCGGCTGTTACCACCAGTTAGATTGCCTCCCTGTCCAGGGGATTTGAATTTGGTTTTGTCAGTGCTGCAGAATCAGCCCTTTGAACCTATTAGGGAGATTCCCTTGCTTCTTTTGCAGAGGCGGCCCTTTAATTAGGCAAATTAGTCGGTCGCCTTGGGCCTCGCGGCCGCCTAGTTTGCCTTATTAAAGGTCTGCCTCTGCTAGCAGCAGAGATTCCCTGCCATCAGCTTAGCACCGAGTCCATTCAATGACACAGGGAAAACAGGCTGCGAGTGGGAAGAGTTTACCGTGTGATCGGAGCTCACTGAGTGCTCCGGATCACAGCCAGAGAGAGACGCTCCCCCTGCTTCCTGCACAGCCACACAGGAGAGCTCTGCTTCCTCCTCCCCTCCTCTCCTCTCCTCCTGTGTTTGCCCCGCCCACACCCCCCAACAGTTTAGGCTGAAATATATTCTTCGGCATATTTTTGGTTAAAAAAATCGCAATCGGCGTATATTGATTGGGTTGCGCAAAAGTTATAGTTAAACTATGGACATTGGTTTATGGCGTTTTTATTTCTTTCATTTTTTTACTGGTAATGGTGGCTATCTCCAATTTTTATCGGGATTGTGATATTGCGGTGGACTTGTCTGACGTTTTTGACACTTTTTTGGGACCAATGACATTTATACAGCGATCAGACCTAAAAATAGACACTGATTACTGTGTAAATGACATTGGCAGGGAAGGGGTTAACACTAAGGGGGCAGTGAAGGGGTTAAATTTGTTCCCACAGTTAGAACGCATACGGGGGGTGGGGCTAACAGGGGCATAACAGATCTAACTGATCCCAGTGACCGGGATCAGTAGATCTGTCATGCCCCCCTCACGGAACTGGAAACTGCCGTGTTCACATTGGCGGTTCCCCATTCTGGGTCTCTGTGACCAGATCGCGGGTCTCTGGCTGACATCGAGTCCACCTGACCCGCAGGCCACGGCCTCCCGGCAATTTAGATCCGCGATGTAGCCGTCTATCAGCTATAGCGCTGATACAAAGCAGTTAAAGGGGGAGAGCTCCCCCATTCAAGGTGAGAGCGCTTTCCACCAGAAGATAGGGACCTCCTGGACTTTTGCCACCAGATGTCGGTGGCACAGATTGTGAGGTCGCCACATGGTCCTCAGTACATACGGTCACAATATTCTATCAGGTGGATGTTAGAACAGTGGAGGATTCTGCTTTTTGGCCACAGCATATTAAGGGCTGCGGTTTAACTGGGATTGTGTCTCCCTCCCCTCAGGGATTGCTCTGGGACTTCTCAGTATGTATATGAATATATAGCCTGCTCTGTGTCCCGTGATGTCTGAGAAAGAAAATT
Source organism: Glandirana rugosa (assembly GCA_018402905.1). Lineage (NCBI taxonomy): Eukaryota > Metazoa > Chordata > Amphibia > Anura > Ranidae > Glandirana > Glandirana rugosa. Next base: position 347,524 of record BLSH010007149.1, read on the forward strand.
GGATTTTTTATACATACTTACCTGTATAATCCATTTCTTTCAAAGGACACCACAGGACACAGAGGTCTCTCCCCTCTCTGTCTTTGTGGAGTTCGTTGCTTGCTGCAAAACTAAAGTGCTCCCAGTGTGGGAGGGGTTATATAGGAGGGGGAACTTCCTGTTTTGTTTTTTATTTGATTGCCAGTGTCCATTCACCTATAGGTGGCGCATAACCCAGTATGTATATGAATATATAGCCTGCTCTGTGTCCCGTGATGTCCTTTGAAAGAAATGGATTTTACAGGTAAGTATGTATAAAAAATCCAATTTTCCAACTCACCTCCTTCTAGAGTTAGAAATACTCCGCCCACCACAACAGATTTAGCCCTTCTATCACCGTTCACTATACCCATTTCCAATCGGTTTAGTCCTCTATCATGAGAGCCAATAGAGCCACTTCCAACATGCCCACTACCAATGACGTCCCTGGGAATTCTTTTTTAGTACAATCCCTGAAAAGTGCAGTAAAAGAAAAGACAGCATAAAGAAAACCACCAGAGGGAGAAGAGGAGGAAGAGCGGTCAAAGTTAAACAAAAAAAAAAAAAAGGAAGGAAAGAGCACAATTAGAAGGCACAGAAAGTATAATTAAAATCTTTAACCTATCATCCCATAGCCTCAATGGTGCAGAAATGTCTTTCTTTAACCACTTCAGCCCCGGAAGGATTTCACACTTTAGGACCAGAGCCCTTTTTGCGATTCGGCGCTGCGTCTCTTTAACTGACAATTGCGCGGTCGTGCGACGTTGTACCCAAACTAAATTTGTGTCCTTTTTTTCCCACAAATAGAGCTTTCTTTTGGCGGTATTTGATCATCGCTGCGTCATTTCTGATCGCCGCTATAAACAAAAGAAGAGCGACGATTTTGCAAAAAAACCCAAATTTCTTACTTTTTTGCTAAGATACAAATACAAAAAAAAAATACAAAAAAACTTTTTTTTTCATCAGTTTTGGCCGATTTATATTCTTCCTCATATTTGTGATAAAAAAAATTGCAATCGGCGTTTGATTGGCTTGCGCAAAAGTGGCCGCGTTTATTTTTTTTTTATTTTTTACTATTAATGGCGGCGATCTGCGATTTTTAGCAGTACTGCGATATTGGGGCGGACATGTCGAACCATTTTGACCCTTTTTTGGGACCATTGGCATTTATACAGCGATCAGTGCTATAAAAATGCACTGATTACTGTGTAAATGCCATTGGCAGTGAAGGGGTTAACCTGCAGGGGGCGCTCTAAGGGTTAACTGTGTTCCCTGGGTGTGTTCTAACTGGGGGGGGGACTGCCCTAGCAGGGTAAGGGAAGTGATCACAGCTTCCATGTAGAGGAAGGCTGTGATCACAGCCCTTCCCCCTCTCACAGAACGGAGGTCCGTGTTTACTTACACGGACCTCCGTTCTTTCACTCGGGGGGGCATCGCGGGTAGCCTGCGGTGATCGAGTCCGCCGGACCCGCTCCCTGGCCCTCCCCGAGCACAGTGGGCGCGCCTCCGGTGGCGCGCGCACGCTCACAGTGCGCGATCTCTCAGCTGCTGTCGTATGACGCGATTTGCGATATCGAACCACTTTGTCGCCGTCAACCTGCGGTTGGCAGTCGGCAAGTGGTTAAAAAAGGGCTTAGTTTTGCTCCCTCCAGGGGCCCAAATCAATTTGGGCTGTTTAAAGATCTACACAAATTCATTTGCACATTGACACTCAAGCGAAGTCACAGGATGCATGCAACACCCAGAATAGTGATACTGGTCTGAATATAGAGCTTATCAGTGAACCTGACTGTCTAGATGTTAAACATAACGATCCTAATTTAGTCCAAATACTGGGAGAGTTATGGGAGAAATGCTATACTGACACTCAGCCATTAGATGTGTATGAAGATCTCGATATCAGAGGCATCGGTTTCAAACCCAAATCTTCCTTTTTTTCCAACAAAATCAAAAGGCCCATATATCAAAATGTTCTCCCATGCGGTGTACCAAGAGTTTATAGCGATCTGTAAAAAGCATGGGGCCGAGGAATTTGACCCCTATCGAACAAAAAGCCTGAAAAGACATGAAAGCCAAAGCTATCATCATAAAATCGGCCAGCAAAGGAGGAAATATAGTTGTCCAGGACAAAGAAGACTACTAAATGGAGACCAATTGCCTCCTTTCAAATAACACTTATATGAAATTAAAGAAAGACCCCTTACCCGAATGCCAGCAGACACTAAAGACTTTAATCAACAAGGCCTTTGAGGATCGTGTCTTGGACAAAATAGAAAAACAGTTTCTATTACCTAATATCAAGAGCACCCCCATACTTCTACCACCTCCCGAAGATCCACAAGTCTTTGATGCACCCCCCATGACGACCTATTGTTTTAGCACAGACCGCTTTACAGTGCCTTGCGAAAGTATTCGGCCCCCTTGAACTTTGCGACCTTTTGCCACATTTCAGGCTTCAAACATAAAGATATAAAACTGTAATTTTTTGTGAAGAATCAACAACAAGTGGGACACAATCATGAAGTGGAACGAAATTTATTGGATATTTCAAACTTTTTTAACAAATAAAAAACTGAAATCACCGTATCAGCACACTTTCACATTATATAGATTTTTTCCTGCAGCCCATGGTGTCCAACCTCCCCTCCTTTATTAGGGACTCTAGTCACATTCTGGATACACTACAACTCTATAATTGGGAAGAAGGCTACCTGTGGGCCTCTTTGGATGTATGCTCACCCTATACGTCCTTTCCACATGTTACTATGAGGTGTGTAAGGCCTAAGAGCCTTACAGTATTTTCTTTATTCTTTATTTCTTTATCTTTCGGTAAAGTCCCGACAGGCTCAGTTGTTGATTGAGAGGACAGAATTCTGCTTGCAACACAATTATTTTCCATTCCTGGACCAGTTTTATCTTCAACTCCAAGGTACTGCCATGTGGGCAAATTGTGCCCCCTGCTATGCCAACATCACAACGGGATACTTGGAGGAATTCTCAATTTGGAACAGCAACCCATTTGCCCGACACATTAGGGTTGATTTACTAAAATTGGAGAGTGCAAAATCTAGTGCAATTCTGCATAGAAACCAATCAGCTTCCGGGTTTTATTGTCAAAGCTTAATTAAACAAGCTGAATTTAGAAGCTGATTGGGTACCATGCACAGCTGCACCAGATTTTGCACTTTCCCGTTTTAGTAAATCAACCCAATTGTTTATTATGGCAGGTACATTGATGATGTCCTACTCATTTGGAATGGCACAGCCAAACATTTTTCCTCCTTTGTATCCCATTGTAACAATAATGACATTGATTTGAAGTTTACACATTCCATAGACTCACACAAACTCCTCTTTCTAGATCTGGAATTATCACACGAACAAGGTAATATTATTTCTCAAAATCACTGCAAACCAACCAGTGGCAATTCTTACTTACACTATTCCAGTTGCCATTACCCCTCTTGGCGTAATAATAATATTACATCATGGGATTTGTAGTTACAAAACATTTGAGATGCCAAGGTTCGCCATCACTGCCCTATACCTTTAATAAGTGAATCGTTCCAGAAACATGCATCTCCCTCGTCCCCTATTTCAAGTAGAAGCAAAAAAGTTGTCACAGGTTATAATGACATAAAAAGAGCACACAGGCTATTCATAAACACTGGAGTATAGAGAGATAATACCCAGTGCCCCCCCCCTCCAAGTTACCTTCAGAAGGACCAGAACCCTTAAAAACAACATTGTTCTAAGCAAAATGAAATCCCACAATAAAGTGCATACCTCAGACATCCGTTCTTATTTCGACAAAAGAACTAGGATATGCCAGTGTCGCAAGAGACATTGTCTTACTTGCCAGTTTATCTCCCATGTTAAATCCAGTCTTTCTGATAAAAATGACCAGGTGTTTGCAATCAAGCAATTTATTACTTGCTCGTCCAAATTCGTGATATACGTACTTCGGTGCCCTTGTAGTCTATCATATGTTGGTCGCACCATACGTACATTACGTAAACGTGTAGGTGAACACAGGAGTTTTATCAACTGTGAATGCGACCAGCATAGTGTGCCCCGACATTATTTGTTACACCATAAGGACATCAAATGTTTTGGCAAGTTATGGCAACTGAATATATCACAGACAAAACACTAACAGATAATGAGAAATTAGCTTTGCTCTGGCAGAAAAGAGGGATTCTGGATTTTTAAGCTAAATACTCTGTCCCCTAACGGGTTAAATGAACAGTTCGAAATGAACAGCCTAATTTAGATATCTACTAAAAGGACACCCCCCCCCCCTTTTCCCCATTCCTGTTTTTTAGATACTGTATTTGCAATTACAAATAACCTGGTAATATTGTTATTTATATGAACACCAATTCCTGCACTGTACAAAGTCATTTCTGGGTTGTTGCAGCGCACCAGTGTTCAACATGACTTTGGATTGCAGTAGTATATGTATGTATGCGTCTTTGTACAGTTGTTGGCATAGGTGTGCACAAGCACCCAGTTACCTCTGGTCTTTTAGACAATCCTATGTAATATTTGAATTTTAATAGTTTTAAGAATGTTCCTTTTTATGCATTCATTTATGTTCCAATATGTACTGAGCCAGAATGACCATGGTTAATCTCCTCAGAGGGTGTCAGTGATGGGTCCACAGCCAACCACAATGTTCCAGCCCCCTTAGCTTGTTTCCAGTGTTCATATCTTTCAATTCCCCTTGGTCTGTCCTGTCACATGACATAACAAGGCATTAAAACAAAAGAAGAATATAAAAATACACCCGTACAGACCGTGTATATATATATATATATATATATATATATATATATATATATATATATATATATTCGATATGGTAATGGCTCAGACAACACCAACTTGAAGGTGTGGTTTATAAGCATAAATATACTACAAAACAAAAAGGCGACTAAAGATTACCCAAGCGCTTATATTCAATGAACCAAGAGTCCTTAAAACATAACTTTTATTAAATTAGAAAATGAATGCAAAAATATTAACAACCAGGGCCGGACTGGCCATAGGGCAGACCGGGCATTTGCCCCGTGGGCCGGGGCCGCCCGCTCCATGGCTGGGTGATGGCCAGGCTGCACAGCGGGAGATAAGCGGCAACCGCGGCCTGAACAGAGTTAACACAGGCCGCGGCTGCCGCTCACCTACTGCTATGCGGCCGTGTCTGGGCGGGCGGGTACACAGGGGGCTCCTCTCCTTGCTGTGACGGGATAGGCGAGCCGCGTGATATCACTGTATCTCCCCCACTCGCCCCCCCTTCTCCTGTCAGCAATGCATAGGATCGGAGATGAGAGAGTGGCTCCGATCAGTGCCCAGTGCCCTGTTTGCTTCCCTTCTCATTGGCCACAGTGGAGGGCTAGGGCTAGGGGAGAATCATGGGACATGTAGTCCCGAAAGACTGTCAGCCCCATTGATGTTCACAGGCAGCGGACTTCAGCCCCCAGCATGCACTCTGATGGGGGAAAATTTGAGAGCCTGAAACCCCGGAAGAAGTTACAAGTGACTGCTACAGGGAAAAGAGGACTGTGCTGGGGGAAGCCAGAGAAAGAGCCATGCCATAACCGCACCACAAGAGAGAGGGCCACGCTGTAACCGCACCACCAGAGAGAGCGCCACGCTGTAACCGCACCACAGAGAGAGCTCCACGCTGTAACCACACCACCAGAGAGAGCGCCACGCTGTAACCGCACCACCAGAGAGAGCGCCGCGCTGTAACCGTACCACCAGAGAGAGCGCCACGCTGTAACCGCACCACCAGAGAGAGCGCCACGCTGTAAGCGCACCACCAGAGAGCGCCACGCTGTAAGCGCACCACCAGAGAGCGCCACGCTGTAAGCGCACCACCAGAGAGAGCGCCACGCTGTAAGCGCACCACCAGAGAGAGCGCCACGCTGTAAGCGCACCACCAGAGAGAGCGCCACGCTGTAAGCTCACCACCAGAGAGAGCGCCACGCTGTAAGCACACCACCAGAGAGAGCGCCACCCTGTAACTGCACCACCAGAGAGAGCACCACCCTGTAACTGTACCACCAGAGAGAGTGCCACGCTGTATCCGCACCACCAGAGAGAGCGTCACTCTGTAACCACACCACCAGGTATGCTGCATTTGATGCATTGATCTCTTGTATCATGTCAGCAGTCTCTGACCATCTCTTGTATCTTGTCTGCAGTCTCTGACCATCTCTTGTATCGTGTCTGCAGTCTCTGACCATCTCTTGTATCATGTCTGCAGTCTCTGACCATCTCTTGTATCATGTCTGCAGTCTCTGACCATCTCTTGCATCATGTCTGCAGTCTCTGACCATGTCCTGTAGTATATTTGCAGTCTCTGACCTTCTCTTGTATCATGTCTGCAGTCTCTGACCATCCCTTGCATCATGCTTATGTGGACTCTGATGTAAGGGGGGGTCTGTGCAGACTCTGATGTAAGGGGGGGGTTTGTGAAGACTTTGATGTAAGGGGGGGGCCCGGGGTCTGTGCAGACTTTGATGTAAGGGGGGTCTGTGCGGACTCTGATGTATAGGGGGGTCTGGACTCTGATGTAAGGGGGGGTATGTGCGGACTCTGATGTATAGGGGGGTCTGTGCGGACTCTGATGTATAGGGGGGCCTGTGCGTGATTACAGGAAAAAGGAGGGGGTGATTGCAGGGGACACTGTACTATAAAGGGGACTGCACTGTAATCATTACAGTACCCCTTTACAGTGCAGTCCCCTTTATATCACAGTATCCCTTTACATTACAGTGTGGAGGACCGACACCAGCCTACTGACACCCCCCCCCCCCTTCCTGGGTTGCTGGAAAAATTGGCTGCTCAGTCTAAAATGCCCGGGCCTATTTTTTGTCCCAGTCCGGGCCTGTTAACAACCACTGTAGCTAAAAAGTTTAAAATTTTGACAACGTTGTCAAGAGCACAGCCTGGCCGCATCTAATCCCCATACATCACCCATCACATGCATCAACATGCACCCAGGTAATAAACATAACAAAATGTTCAAGGCAGTAAACACAGTCAAAAATGCCCTAAAGATGATGCAGGATGATGAACATGAAATAGTGGAATGACCTGAGTGCAACAGGTTGATGGTGCGTTTGGAGATACTGCAAGCGTAGAGATTATAAAGGGGAGGGAAGCATCAAGTGGACCGGTAAGTGGGTCTGCACAGCGCTGCTAGGTATTGTGAATGTAAGGATGCCGTAACTTCTCAGTCATCTCTGCTGCTAAATAGATTCCCACAGGAGAAGCAAAGGGACAAGTGTGGTTCGAAGCAGACAAGTCAAAATTGTTCAATCCATCAGTGATGACAGGCAAGTCCGTGTCTGCATAAATGTAAGTAAGTGAGCTGCCAATATAATCCTTGCTGGAACAATTCACATAAGCACTTATGTAGTGAGTGAGCAGCCAGTCATCTAGTCAGTCACAGTACTCAGCACCCAGACCACATTGGTCACTGAAAATGTTCGTCCACCTAATCAACTTCAAATGGCGGAATCGCCAAGTATGCGTCACCGTCAAAATTTTAAACTTTTTTGCTACAGTGGTTGTTAATATTTTTGCATTAATTTTCTAATTTAACAAAAGTTATGTTTTAAGGACTCTTGGTTCATTGAATATAAGCGCTTGGGTGATCTTTAGTCACCTTTTTGTTTTGTGACATAACAAGGCGCAGGAGTGCAAAACATGTTGTGATAGTGACGGGACTACGCACACCAGCTTGTTCTCTAGACGTCCTTCCCTCCAGCGGCTTCCGCTTGGCGCAGACAGTGAAGACATCGCTAGTCGTCACATACAGACGTGGCGCCACCACAGGGAGCTCTGTTACAACTCCTTCCGGTTGCTGTCTCCTCAAGTGCTGTGGATGGCTTTTTGACACCACCAGCCTCTACTTCACCCACTGACTTGTCTATAGCCCAGCTGCCACATACCAACATTGGAGCCTGACGGAATTGAGATGCATCTCGGCCACCTCCATCTGTGGGCAATTAAGCAGGCAAAGCCACTGGTCATTGTTTATATCCATCTGGAATCACTGGTTTGCAGAGCCTTTTATCTGTATTTTATCACTCTAAATAAATACTATGTCTTACACCTTTGCTGGAAGCTGTTACTCTACATGTTTATGACTCTCACTAAGGCTGGATTCACGCTAGTGTGAATTGGATGCGGGTTTCCCGCATCCAATTCACAATAGCAGGAGATTGTGACCAGCTATATGGAGCTGGATTATACATCTCCGGAGCGAATTTTCACAGGGGTCCTGTGTGTCTTTTGGTTAGTTTCAGGTCTGAATTCAGCCCAAAATGCGGGCTGAAATCGAACCTGAAACCGTGAATGGGGATGCACCGGACCCCTGCTGTGAGCCAGAGTGCGCTCTAGTGCGAACCTAGCCTTAGAGTATCCACACATTCAGGATATTATAGCCTGTATGTCAGCACAGCCATTTTAAATACTTCCTTTCTACATTTCTTATGGAAACAAACTTTTTAGCAAGAAAAGGAAACCGTGTGACTGAATGAATAATAAAGCTTTAGATATAATGCAAAGTGATTCTGTGTTATAAATCTCTTGTATTCGCAGACGAGGACACGTAGCATTTAAAGCATTTAAACCATGACTCGCTATCCAAAATAATAACAATGTACAGTTATGTACTTGAGTTGGGCTTTAAATATTGGAATGGGTCACATTTATTTTAATAATGTATTTTTATTTTTTAACTAGATCATGAAGACACTTGTAGTGGCCCTTCTCCTAGCCGGTGTTGTACCTCTTCTGCTTGGACTTTTATTTGAACTAGTAATAGTTGCACCTCTTAGGGTGCCTTTGGATCAGACACCTCTGTTTTATCCCTGGCAAGTAAGTCTACATAAACAAATACGACTTTTGAAATATTGTATTAGTGCTTATCAGTCAGAATAGTGGAAAGTGTACATTTTTGTAATTATTAGTAGCATAATTTTTGCTTACAGTAATCAAATAATGGCTGTTACTCTTGTTAACTGAAACTAAAATAAATTTAAGGGAGTTATACAGAAACCTCATTAACTGGTTGCATGAAGAGTGAATAGAGAGTCTAGCCTGGCTATAAAGGCACTCTTGTTTAAAATGTTATCAGCTAAAAATATACTTTAATTGTACAGATTGGACACAGGGGGGCATATTTATAGACCCTGAGGTATTCTAGGCTCATACTTTCAGATGACTGGACACTGACAAAGCTTTCAAAGACATGTCCCCTGGGCACCTCCAATGTAACCCTGCCCTACTCTGAGATCTTGTTTTTTTTGCTAGTGTCCTAAGGTGTTGAACCTCTTCTCCCTTACGGAGTAATTACTCTCAACTCTAACTTAATTTGTTTCTTATTTTATCTTTGCATTCTTGGAAAAAATTCTTCAAGTAACTCTTCACTGTCTTCTAATACCACAATAGAAGCAGTGCATCTGGATCGGTGCTACCTCAATATAATAGAGCCATACCTGGACCCCACACCATGAGGACAGCCTGTAATTTTGTTTCGGGCACTGGATCCTGTACAGGCACTCACCATGGCTCTGCATGAAGTCAGCCACAGCATACTATACAGGTCCAGGTCCTTGGTCCATCCAAAGCATTAAAAACTCTTCTGGGGTGGCATACCGTGACAGGCAAAGCCTGGACCTATATAGGTTTCAGCTTAGTGGACAGGTCATTATTGTAAAAACTGTTAATATGCTTTGAATGTATTCACTTTACAGTGTAAACCTTTCTTCTTTGGTGCTAAAACTCAACCACTCCGAGCTTAGTCTCAGGTGAATGATCAGGTGTTACATCACACTACTGATTGCACACTTTAATGCCGCTTCCGACTAGAGTCCTTTTTTTTTATTATTATCAGATAATAAGAATCACATACAGAATGCCATAAAAATTCACAACAAGGCATAATAACAGTTATACATTTCACTGGATCAACCAATAGGCCGGCACTTCCAGAAGTCTCCCAGTGGAGCCCCATATCCAACACCTGTTTCTCTTACGTTCATTGATAGACGCAGCCTCTATTCACGTGGGGTTTATGCACATCCTACTAGGAGCAGACTAGGCAAAAAGAAAAAAAGCAAGCTGACCCCTCCCAGGGGGCCGTCCTCACTCAGCATATAACCCCCCAGCTCTGCATAGCATATCAGTTTTTTTTATGCCCAGTGCAAGGAGTTAGACTTGGCTCCCTTATGGGATCTGCGGTTCCCCATTTTTTCTTCTTTTTGCTTTTCTCAAGCTATCTGATGAAGACTGCTATCAAGTAGCCGGCTGGGGCATAGAGGATATCTCGAATCCTGAAATTTCCCCAGCACAGCTGACGGATGCGAGCTACCCTTAGCTTTAGCGGGTTCCGTCGCATCGTTCCCGTTCCGTGCAGGGGGGCTAGTGGGTGAACCCCACTTTCATCCGAGTGACTGGGCTGCCCTCGCATCCAGGGGTGTTTCTGGCCTGCAGCATCCCTCTCCACCTGAAGGGAGGATGGTCTGCTACCGGGTGGCTACCCTCTGCGCCCATCGGGATTGGTGAGTGACACCCCCTCCCCCCCTGGGGTGCGGAGGGGGGGCGACTAGTGGTACCGTAATTCCTGTGGAGGGTCCTGGGGTCAAGGTTTTCTTTTTCCTATTCCCCCATCCCCCCACCCGCCGCCGCACCCCCCACGCTAGCGGTATCGCCATGCCGCGTTTCACCGCCATTTTGCCTGAGCCACGCCTGGCATCCATTTTGCCATAGCCGCGGCCATTTTAATAGCTTGTTTGGCCTCTTGAGACCGCTCGGCGGCCATTTTGCCGTAGTCGCGGCCGTTTTTAACATGTGCTTTGGCCTCTTGTGACCGCTCGGTGGCCATTTTTGGTATGTCCCACTGATAGAAAACGTGCGTGTCAGCGCCGTTTTTTCTTCCTGATCAGCGGTGCGCACACAGCGGCAGCAGCTTGGCAATGGCGGACAGCACGCCTACAGTGACTGTGGAGGGCACACAGAACAGCAAGTATGGTTGACTTTTCCCTGAGGTGTCGGTGGCGGCGGTGCAGAGTCCTCCTGGGCATATCCTGGTCGCTCTGTGGGGCAGTTGGTGGGGCAGCATTGTGGGGGTGTCATGGCCCATAGGCCTTCAAAGTGTTCCGGTGGTTCAGTGGTGGCTGAACCTGCGGGTTCTTCTCCGGAGGGGTCCGCAGAAGCGCAAGCGGCGCTGGGATCTCTGGTTCCCCTGGATCAGCTAACATCCATTTTGGGAGAGTTTTTCGCCCGGGGGGTACCGAGCCGTGCCAAGGGGGTGACTAAAAGGCGTCCACCCCCTCCTCCTCCTCCTGAGGAGAATCTGAACCGGAAGGGGGCTCTGTGGTCACAGGGACCCCCGTGGAGCTTTCGGATGGTGAATTGGAGCCCTCAGATGGTGAGGAGCACCAGGGGCCCCAGTGACGCGCGAAAGGGCATTAGTGACCTCCCTGATCACCGACATCCATGAGTCGTTGCGACTGAACCAGACTGGGGAGTCGCAAGAGCCTACCTACATTTGTGGGTCTTTTAAACCGACACGGACCCCTAAGGTGTTTCTTTATGTCCAATTTTTTGACCAGTTTGTGTACAAGGAATGGCAGCGTCCGCAGAATTTCTTTTTATCTGCCCAAATGTTTCTCTGTGCGCTATCCTTTTGAGGATAGCCTTTTGACGAAGTGGGCATCCCCCGCAGTAGACCCTCTGGTGGCTCGCCTGTATAAGGCGACGACCATTCCGTTGGGAGGGTCACCATCCTTTAAGGATCCGGCGGATAGACGGATGGTGGCGGTGTCCAAGGCATTGTTCTTGGTGGCGGGGACGGCCATGAGGTCGGCTCTGGCGTCGGCCATGGTGACGCAGTCGCTCACAGAATGTGCGACGGAGTTGCACAATGATTTGGGCTGCAGGTGCTCCGCTGAGGCTTTGCAGTGGGCAGACCACCTGGTGCAGGGTCTCCGTTACCTGTGTGACGCAACTTTGGACTTGCTCCCTATGCTGTCAAAGATGTCTGTTTTTGCAGTCATTATCAGACGGTTATTGTGGTTGCGGTGTTGGTCTGGTGACCACGCGTCCAAAAAGGGCCTCGTGGACCTCCCTTTTTAGGGTGGTCGTCTTTTCGGGGCGCAACTGGATGAAATCATTAAGGATTTCACCGAGGGGGGCAGAGTACTTTTCTTCCAGAACCCAAGCGTTGGGATTACCGCCGTAAGCCGGGGCCTTCATCCTCGGGCCAGAAGCGTTTTTTTTCGTCCGCCCAGTTCAGCGGGCAAGGGCTCACGGCCCGGCAAGTCTGTCACAGGGTCCGGCAAGCGGCCCTGGCAGCGCAAGCCCAAAAAGACGGAGGACAAGTCCTCCCCATGATGGTTTGTCCCCGCTCGACTCTCGGGTGTGGGGCCGGCTTCTGGGGTTCGCAGACCGGTGGACGGCTCGCATCTCCGATCAGTGGGTGCGGGAAGTGGTGTCCTCCGGGTACAGGATAGAGTTCAGTACTTTACCCCCAGACAGGTTTTTCCCATCAAACTTGAGGCTCCCTCCGGGGCGTCGGGAAGCTCTGCTGGGGGCTGTTCAGATGCTGTCCGAGCAAGGGGTAATTGTGCCAGTCCCTCCGCTGGAAAGGTTCCACGGCTTCTATTCGAACCTCTTTGTGGTGCCCAAAAAAGGTGGGGTCAGGCCAGTTCTGGACCTGAAAGCGCTCAATCACTTTGTGAGAGCACGGAAATTCAGGATGGAATCAGTCCGCTCGGTCGTGGCCGCCCTTCACCAAGGGGACTTCATGGCGTCTCTGGACATCAGGGACGCTTATCTTCATGTTCCCATTTGTCTCCGGCATCAGCGTTTCCTGCGCTTTGCGGTAGGGGATCTACATTACCAGTTGGTGGCACTTCCCTTCGGTCTGGCCTCGGCTCCTCGGGTCTTCACCAAGCTGTTGGCTCCGGTGCTGGCTCTATTGAGGCAGAGAGGCATTGCTGTGGTAGCATACCTCGACGACCTGCTCCTGCGAGCGTAGTCCGCTTCGGCTCTGGAGGACAATGTTGCTATCACCATGGCCTCGATGAGAGACTTCGGCTGGCTGATCAACCTGCAGAAGTCGACATTGACCCCGTCCTGTCGTCTGGAATATTTGGCTCTAATATTGGACACGGAGCAGGCGAAGGTGTTCCTACCTCCGGCCTAGTTGCTGACGCTACAAGCAGCGGTGCAATTCCTGCCGTCACGTCGGTGGTCCTCCTTACGGTTCTGTATGCGGGTGTTTGGGCTCATGGTCTCGGCCTTCGAGGCGATACCGTACGCCCAGAGTCACATTCGGCTCCTGCAGCGAGCGATCCTGTTACGGTGGGACAAGTCTCCGTTGTCCCTGGACCAGCTGATCAAATTGGATCATCAAACCAGGGGGTCATTGACCTGGTGGCTCCGGGCCCCGGCATTGACTTTTGGAAAAGTCGTTCCTTCCCCCTGAATTGGTCGATAGTCGAAACGGATGCAAGTCTATCGGGCTGGGGAGGGGTCCTGGGGCAGTTGTCTGCTCAGGGCCGTTGGTTGACGCAGGAATCGTGCCTTCTAATAAATGTGCTGGAGCTGAGGGCAATCAGGCTCTGTCTCTCCAACTGGTCGGCAAGGCTGCACGGCCTCCCGGTTCGGGTTCAGTCGGACAACGCCATGGCGGTGGTGTACGTGAACCATCAGGGCGGAACAAGGAGCTTGGCAGCAGCTGTGGAGGCGGCCCACTTTCTGAGGTGGCCAGAACTTCACGTGCTGGCAATCTCCGCCATCTACATTCCAGGCATAGAAAACTGGCAAGCGGACTTTCTCAGTCGCCAGACTCTGGATCAGGGGGAATGGTCTCTGCATCCAGAAGTGTTCCTCCAGATTTGCAAACGGTGGGGCACGCCAGACGTGGACCTAATGAAGTCCAGGTTCAATCACAAGGTGCAGACTTTGTGTGCAGGACAAGGGATCCGTTGGCGGCTGCCACGGACGCACTAGTCGCACCTTGGTCCCGGTACCGGCTTCTGTACGCCTTTCCTCCTCTCAAGCTTCTACCGCGGCTCCTGCACAGGATCGAAGCGGAGGGAATCCCAACAATCCTGGTGGCTCCGGATTGGCCTCGGCGCCCTTGGTACGCCGACGTGGTTCGGATGGTAACAGACGTTCCCTGGCGGCTCCCGTTTCGCGGAGATCTGCTGTCACAGGGACCCATCCTGCATCCTGCTTACCCTCGCTGGCATTGACGGCTTGGCTATTGAGCCCCGGGTGCTGAGGGATAGGTGCGTTTCTGACTCTGTGTTCCCTACCATGCTTAAGGCGCGTAACTGTACGCCGCGCAAGATATAGCACCTGGAAGGCTTATATTGCCTGGTGTGAGGCGGGGGGGTTGGAACCCCCGCTCTTTCTCTATATCCCGAGTGCTGGCCTTCTTGCAGCAAGGCCTGGATAACAATTTGGCTTTGAGTACACTCAAGGGTCAGATTTCGGCTCTGGCGATTCTTTTTCAACGTCCTTTAGCTACGCATTCTCTGATACGTACATTTGTACAGGGTGTACGTCATGTAGCTCCTCAGGTGCGGTCGCCGTTGGCACCGTGGGTTTTAAATTTAGTACTTTCTGTACTGCAGAAACCGACATATGAGAAAATCAGGGATATTCCCTTACAATTGCTGTCACAAAAGGTGGCTTTTTTGGTGGCCATTACATCCGCTAGGCGGGTGTCTGAGTTGGCGGCTTTGTCATGTAGGTCTCCCTACTTGGTCCTTCATAAGGATAAGGTGATGCTGCGCCCTTCTCCTTCGTTCCAACCGAAGGTGGTTTCCTCTTTTCACATTAATGAGGACATGTCTCTCCATTGTGTTCACAACCGTCTCATCCCAAGGAGATTGCTTTGCACTCTTTGGATGTAGTAAGGTCTCTGTGGTTGTATTTGTCGGCTACAGCTTCTTTTCGGAAGCCTGATGCTTTGTTTGTACTGGCGGAAGGACCGCGCAAAGGTTTGGCGGCCTCGTCAGCTACTATATCCCGTTAAATCAGACAGACGGTTACCCATGCGTATACTGTTTGGGGCCAAGAACCCCCTTTTCCGGTCACGGCTCATTCCACCAGGGCGATTAGCACTTCCTGGGTTTTCAGATACCAAGCCTTGGTGTCTCAAGTGTGCAAGGCGGCTACATGAGCCTCGGTGCACACTTTTGTTAAATTTTACAAAGTTGATGCTGGTGCCTCCTGAGAGGATTCTGTTGGGTAAAGTTGTTATTGTTTACCCACCCCTCTTGTTTGGCACTGCTTTGGGACGTCCCCACATGTCATGAATAGAGGCTGCGTCTGTCAATGAACGTAAGAGAAAATAGGATTTTATTAAGAACTTACCGTGAAATCCTTTTCTCTGAGTTCATTGACAGATGCAGCACCCACCCCTCTGTGTTGTGTTTGTATGGCTTGTTACTAACTGATATGCTATGCAGAGCTGGGGGGTTATATGCTGAGTGAGGATGGCCCCCTTGGAGGGGTCAGCTTGCTTTTTTTCTTTTTGCCTAGTCTACTCCTACTAGGATGTGCATAAACCCCACGTGTCATGAATAGAGGCTGCGTCTGTCAATGAACGTAAGAGAAAAGGATTTTACGGTAAGTTCTTAATAAAATCCTATTTTTCAGTGGCGTACCTAAGGTATGGCACCCATGACAAGTGCTATGGGGGGTTGTGTTCAGTAGTCAGTGGCAACTGCTGGGTGGTGGCACTCAGACTCAGTGACATCGCTGCATCGCTAGTACTACTATGTCTATGCCGGCCGCTGCTAACACAGACCCGGGCTCAACCGACGGCTCGCCAGTGCCTGTGTTGTTGTGAATGACTGACTGTCAATGTGAGCGAGCCAGCCAGCGCGCCGCACTCAGGTGACTCGACACCTGACCTCTCTCCTCTGAGTGACTGACGTGCACATGAAGTACATATTTTTATGAGGACATTTAGTCCATTTATTTGTTTTCTATTTATAGCAGACCTCCCTGTCTGTGTTGTGAGCTGCAATGTTGTGAGCTGTAATGTGTCGACACCAAATGATGGTCTAGTCTGGTTGCATTTGCGAAGACACTGTCAGTTTTTGCTAGCGCTGTTGAAATAATTTTTGGAGTTTTTGTCTGTATTCATGCGGCAGAACTCATGCATTTTGTAGAAAGTAGAAATCCAAATCTTTTTTGTGGGATGGATTGGTTCACATCCATGTGCTGCGTTTTAACATGAAATGGAAATTTTATGGGCTTATTCACACCTACATGTGTGCACTACACACGTACTGCATTTCTCTAGTGCCAGAGTGAGAAGTATAGATCACACTGCGTCTATATGGTGTAAAGAGTAGATTGGGATCATATGGTGTCTGTAAGGTGTAAGCAGGAGACTGGGTCTAACGACATCTGTATGGTATGAGGAGACATTTTTGGAGGACAGTGTCTGTTTGATATGAGAGGGAGATTAGGGGGTACAGTGTTTGTATGATGTAAGAAAGAGATTGGGGTGTACAGTGTTTTGTATAGTGTGAGGAGGAGATTGGGGTGTACATTGTATGGTGTAAAGAAGAGATTGGGATGTATGATATCTGTATAGAATGAGGAGTAGATTGGGTTGTATGGTGACTGTATAGTGTGAGGAGCAGATTGGGGTGTATGGTGTCCTTTTCTTATGGTAACACAGCCTGTGTAACCATAAGAAAAGGTAAGTGGCCTATAATGCCTCTGCTCTTTTTTTTTTATAATAAATTGCGTTGGCACTGCCACTGCAATTTATTAAAAAAAAAGCAGAGAGTCGTTATAGGCCACTTACCTTTTCTTATGGGAGTCACTTACTTGCTGAAGTCCCTGGGCATACCACGTGTCTAACCCTCTCTACTCCTAGCAAGTGAAATTCTGCAATGTTTGTGGCTAGTGAAGGAAAATTAATTGACTGTCTCCATTTGCTGATATGTCATCAATGACAGGGGCAGCTGCCTGTTATGGTTCTAATGGCCCATTCACATCTATGTGGTCTGTTGCAGTGGCAACACAAAAATGGAACAACATTTATTGAGATGCAGAACAGTAGTGTGTTGAGATGCAATGTGCAGTAGTGTGTTGCTGTGCACTTTGGTACCCTGCAGAGGATGTGCATTTGAGGTGTGGGGCCTTAGTGGCGTACCATTAAAAATAATTAGCACCGCATGGTGCTCATAGGTGTAAATGGGTCCTATGTGTTCATATACAGGGAAATCTCTAACCACCAATATCATTCATTGTGAAACCTGGCTATCCTCTCCAAACTGCTGCAGAGCCAGCACCCACCGGTCCCACCTCACAGCCAGGCCAGCAGCCAGTATATCTTAGGCTTAGTAACTACTGTTTATTTTTTAACCATTCTGAAAAATGAATCTAGAATTCTGTGGTAACCCATAGCCATAGCATCGACATTCCAGGAGCCTAGTAAAAAAAAGTGATAGGGCCAAGTGATACTTTCTGGCTGGGTGGATTTGATTTAAATCAAGTCGATTTAAAATCACAATTTTTAAAGAGCAACTGTCATCTCTGTCCCGCAGCAGCTCCTCCTCTGACCAGCTGTTGACTCACCGACAGTCCCATTCACTTTAATGGGACAGCTGGTGATGCGGCAGTGACACAACAAGGTGAGGGAGGTAGCGGCAGCAGGTGAGTGGATGCCCGCTAACAGGCGCTGCCATGATGGATCTGAAATGACAGGTGCTCTTTAAATGTAAGGACATATTCTTGCTGGTAGTTAGAATCTTTAATATTTGCAAACAAAATGAAGGTTTCCTATTTAGAATAATAAGCTGTCAGGTTAGTAAAACAGCGATATCAGAACCAATTCAATCATACAGTTTGTAGTGTACGTAGATTCGCAAAACAATGGGATAAAGGAATATTCCTGAACTTTGTTTTACCTCATAGCTACTGTGAAATTCAGTGCATGTTATCTCAGCTTGCAGAGCTTGGATTCATTGAATGAGGTTACAAAAATGTAAATATTGCAGAATATACAACCTCATGCTACATAACTAAGCTCCATTTCATGCTGAATGAACTAAATTACTTAGATAGATTTTTACTTCAAAAGCATTTTATTAAAAGACATTTAATAAAAAATCAAAAAAATCGATTAAAATAAACAAAATTGATTAAAATAAAAAAATCTGATTTTAATAATATAAATACATTTTTTTTTATTTTTTATAAAAAAAAATCATTGATTTTTATTCACCCTGCTTTCTTGCTTCTGTGGGGATTGAAAGTGCTACTACTCCTTTAGTATAGTAAATCACTGTGCATAAAACAATGCAGTTGTTAGAAGAACAGAGCCTTGGAGCTTGCAATCATTTTGCAGTGTTGGTCTTGGATTCTGTGGTCATCCACAGCAACCACATTACTGATATTTCAGTGAAGGGGTTGAACATTATCATCTGGTTACTAGGGCCAACAGGGATACTTTGTAGCTCCTGCAGGATTTAATTTATTAGATAGCAGGAGTAAATTATTGTGCAAAAATAAAACTGAGTGATCCTGCAGGATAATTTTCTAGCTAGTTGATTACATTTTTTGTAAAAATAGAAATGCTATTATTAGAACAAAGATTGTTATTTTGCAATCATTTTGCACAATTAAACTGGGTTTATGTGGTCACCCACAGCAACCACGTTCCAGGAGTTATTCTAGAAAAAATTCTGCCCAGCAACAGAATTGGAAAGCACCAGCCCTGACAGGACTTCTATAAATCTTCAGGCGTATCGCAAGCAATACCATGAAACCTTTCTTGACCAAGAAGAAGGAAAGTGGAGTTGGAGGCGGAGGAAGCCATGAAGTCAAGCACGTTCTTCATGACCTTCTTTGAAAAGCCTGGCACAGGTTGTTCGACACCTTCCATGGAGTCCCCTGCAACTGCTACAAGTTTGTTAGAATCTGAAGGTGGATCAAGTACAAATGCGTCACAAGCTGAGGAGGAAGTCAAGTCAGATAAATCTGAGTACGATGAGATTAAAAGTGAGGAGGCCAGAGAGAACGTGAACATGACAGGAGGGGAAGACGAAGGTGGCGGTGATGCTGTGTTTATTTGTAAGATTGAACCTGACAATACTGAACCTGGTGAAGTGGATGTTGTTGAAGAGTCTCAAACTGTCTTACCAGAAGTTTATGAACAGCATGACATTGGACTTCTGAAGTTTGAGAAGGAATCTGGAATAGCAATTCTGCCTGATGCATTGAGAACAGAAATAATAAAGCTGGGTTCAAAGTATCTCCATAACAGTAATGGGCCTTTCCTACCAACAAATAACCGCTCAATGAACAAAACTTAGTTTCAAGAGGAAATTGGGAAATGGTCGTGGTGAGAAAGTGACTCGCTCTTGGCTGGTCTATTCCCCTTTCAAAAAGTATGGATTTTGTATTTGTTGTCTTCTCTATTCCCGGCCAGACCATCAATCTTCATTGGAGCAGGAAAGTGGATCCATCCAATGGCAAGCACCTGAAAGAAATAGTGTTCATGAAAATGCTAAGAATCATCGGGAGTGCTTCACACAGTGGAAAGAAATGGAAAGAAATTTAGCTGAAAACAGAGAAGTTATTGACATGGAACTTCAGTCACAGATTGAGAAGGAAAAGCAGAAGTGGCATGATATCTTGAGGAGAATCCTTCATTGCATAAAATTCCTTGCGACTCAGAACCTGGCTTTGCAAGGACATAGGGAGTCACTTCAGCTGGATGGTGACTCCAATGTGGGAAATTTCCTTGGCCTACTGGCCATCTTTGACCCTGTCATGAAAGAACACCTCAGTCATGTGGAAAGTCATCCTGGATCCACGTCTTCTCTTTCACCAGGTGTTCAGAATGAATTCATTCACATGATGGCATCTACTGTTTGCCAGAGTTTACTGAGAAGCATTTGTAAGGCCAAGTACTATGGTCTCATGTTTGACTCGACTCCTGATCAGGCACACCGTGAGCAGATGTCAGAAGTAGTGAGGTACGTGGAATCGATTTTGAGAGGAAAGCTGTCTGTGTTATAGAGTCCTTCCTTGGATTTATACAGATAAACCAGAAGGATGCTGAGAGCTTGGTTGAAGACATCTTGAAACAGCTAGAGAAGGATGGAATGGAGCTACAAGATTGTCGGTCCATGAAAGTGGTGTTCATCAACGAATAAGTGAGAAAAACAATCTGGCAGTGTTTGTGAATTGCAACAATCACTCACTCAACTTGGTGGGTGTACATGCAGCAAAGCAGGATACAACGATGGTCATATTTTTTGGCACCATCAAAGCTCATTCAACACAGCGCTGGGAAAAACTCAAAAACGCTGAGCCTGTGGTTGTTAAGTCAGAGTCCGAAACAATGTGGAGTGCAAGGACAGAAGCAGTGAAGCCCTTCAACAACTACTTTGAGGAGATAGTTCAAGTTATCCAGGACATGACAGACAATGAAAACTAGACCAGTGAAACAAGAAGCGATGCAAGACTGCTGTATAACCGCATGTTGAGTTACAATTTTCTGACTTTGCTAGGATTTTTGAACAAAGTACTCATTCGCATTGACCGTATTCAAAAGAGGCTGCAGGATCCTAGCATGAACTTCCATGATGCTGCCCTGAATTTGAAAGTCCTCCGAGATCATTTTGATGATGACCGAGAAGTGTTAGTCAGTGAGTCACTCGAAGAAGGACTCTGTCAAGACTGAAATATAGAAGTTGAAAGACGTCAGAGACTAAAGAAACAAATGCCTGGTGAGAAATCAATATATGCTGGGTTATCAGCCAAGGAGGAGATGGAAAGAGTCATGAAGGGAACACTCCACCATCTTCATAGAGAAATGGATGAAAGGTTCACCCGTTTGCATGACACTGACGCCAAGTTTGGGTTCCTTCTTGATGTCGAGGGTCTGTGTTTTCCGGTGCCTACAGTAACGACATAGAAAAGAAGTGTGAAAATTTGGGCAAATTCTACAGCTCTGATGTTGATGGGCAGCAGCTATATGAAGAAATTTTGGATTGCAGAATGTTGCTACTAAGTCGGGTCAACATGAAAATATCAAGACTTAGAGTTTCTCGAAAGCAAGGAAGGTGCAGTTGTAATTTTCATGTAGTGCCAATCCATAATTTAATTGAAAGATTAAAGAGCTTGGCTTGTAGTTTTGTTAGCTGTTTTTTTTGTTAAGGTTATCTGAAAGGGGGTTTCAATGGGAATGGGTTTCAAATGTTTTGACAGGGGTGTAGTTTCAGTGCTTGCCATAGGCGCCATTTTCACTAGATATGCCTCTGCCTCTTTTTCACAAAATCTGATAGTTGGATTCTATGTTTTTTTTTTTTGTGTAAACAAACAAGACAGTATACCCCAGCCATAACAAAAATAGGGTACTATCCGATTCCCCCCCCCCTCCCCTCCCAATACACCCCCCTGTCACCCTAAAAGATCAAGGACCCAACGTGCCTCCCCCTTGTGTGAATCAACTATGTACAAAAACATAATGTAATTATGGTGAGTGTGGTGCTTCTCTGAAAATTTTTCAGGGTGCTGGTGGATTTTCAATATTTTTTATTTTCTCAGAAAAATTAGTGATTATACATTTTCCAGGATGCTGGTAGATATTTGGTATATTTGGTTACTGTATGACTTTACCAGGTAGGTATTCTTAAATTTTCTAACATATTTTATGACACCAAAGAATCACAAATATATTAACCACTTCCTTACAGGACACTTGCACCCCCTTCTTTAGCAGACCAATTTTCAGCTTTCAGTGCTCTCACACTTTAAATGACAATTACTCAGTCATGCTACAACTGACCAACAAAAATTTTATCATTTTTTTCTCACAAATAGAGCTTTCTTTTGGTGGTATATAATCACTGCTGGGTTTTTTATTTTTTCAATATAAGCGAAAAAGTAGCGAAAATTTTGAAAAAAAAAAACACTTTTTTTTTAGTTTGTTTTGAAAAATTTTGCAAAAAAGTCATTTTTCCTCATGAATTTGGGCCATAATTTATACTGCTACATATCCTTGGTAAAAAATAACCCAAATTAGTGTATATTATTTATTCTCTGTGAAAGTTAGAGTCTACAAGCTATGGTGCAAATCATTGAAAATTGATCTCACCTGATGTACTCACGGCCTATCTCATTTCTTGAGACCCTAACAAGCCAGGAAAGTGCAAATACCCCCCAAATGACCCCTTTTTGGAAAGTAGACATTCCAAGGTTTTTAGTAAGGGGCATGGTGAGTTTTTTGAAGTTGTATTTTTTTCCCCACAATTCTTTGCAAAATGAAGAAATTTTTTTTTTTTTTTTACACAAATTTGTTATAACAAGTTATTTCTCACACACAGCATATGCATACTTGCAATGACACCCCAAAAAACATTTTGCTACTCCTCCTGAGTATGGGGATACCACATGTGTGACACTTTTACACATGGGGATACCACATGTGACACTTTTACACAGCCTGGCCACATATACAGGCCCAACATTGAAGTAGCACCTTTAGGCATTCTACGAGCATAAATTACACATCTCATTTCTCAACCACATATTACACATTTGAAGGCCGTGGAGCACCAGGACAATGGAATTGCCTACAAAATGACCCCATTTTGGAAAGCTAACACCCCAACGAATAATGTATGAGGCATAATGAGTCTTTTGAAAGGTTCATTTTTTTCCAGAAGTTTTTGGAAAATGTGGGAAAAAATTAAAATGCATTTTTTTTTTACACAAAGCTGTCAATTTATAAGATATTTCCAAAACATAGCATGTACATAGCAAAAATTACACCCCAAAACTCATTCTACTACTCCTCCTGAGTATGGCAATACCACATGTGTGAGACTTTTACACAGCCTGGCCACATACACAGACCCAACATTGAAGTAGCACCTTTAGGCGTTCTATGAGCATAAATTACACATCTCATTTCTCAACCACCTATTACACTTTTGAAGGCCCTGGAGCACCAGGACAATGAAATTGCCCACAAAATGACCCCATTTTGGAAAGCTAACACCCCAAAGTATAATCTATGAGGCATAATGAGTCTTTTGAACATGTCGTTTTTTTCCAGAAGTTTTTGGAAAATGTGGGAAAAAAAATGAAAACGCATTTTTATTACACAAAGCTGTCCATTTATAAGATCTTTCCAACACATAGCATGTACATAGAAAAAAATGACACCCCAAAACACATTCTGCTACTCCTCCTGAGTATGGCAATACCACGTATGAGACTTTTACACAGACTAGCCACATACAAAGGCCCAACATCCAGGTGTTCTAGGGACATAAATTACACACATAAATTCCTGCCAACCTCTTACATTGTTGAAAGCCCTTCCTATTTCTAACACATAGCAAGTACTATAATACCAATTACAAACCAAAATACATTCTGCTGAGCAAAGGGTAAAGAAAAGATTACCTGCGGTTTAGTAGTGCAGGGGCCCACAGAGGAAAGCATCAGTCCAGGCAGCAGGCAGGAACGTGGACAGCGACAGCAAAAACGATAGCAGGCAGCAATACTGTCCATAGTCAGTACAGGTAGAGATATTAGCAGCACAGCCAAAGCATTGGTCTAGGTAGCAGGCAGGGATGTGGTCAGCAGCAGTGAAAGGATTGTCCATGCAGCAGGCAGGAATACTGTCCATAGTACAGGCAGCAGGCAGAGATATGGTCAGTACAGCCAAAGTATTGGTCCAGGCAGCAGGCACATGGTCCATAAAAAGTCCTGGGTCAGTGCAGGCAGAGATATTGTCAGTACAGCCAAAGTATTTGTCCAGGCAGCAGGCAAGACCATGAAGCTTAGGGCCTCAGGAAAGAATGGGGATAGGGGGACAGGGGTAGAGGCTTCTGCCACCCAATCACTTTGAAGCCTCCGGACACCAGACCCTGTTCTGGAAATTTCAAAACATAGAAAAAAAACAATAACTGTTTTTCTCAAATCAGAACATCATTCTGGAGCCCCTCACATATGTGAGACCCCTATGTAGCAGGGTGAAAGATCAGTCCAAGGGGCAGGCAAAAACATGGTCAACAGGCTGAGGTCAGTGCAGATAAAAGGCAGAAATAGACGGTAGGCAGAGGCATAGTTGATACAATCCAAGGTCAGTTCATGTGAAAGGCAGAAACATGGCGGATAAACAATGCAGACGGCAGGCAGAGGCTTAGTCGATAAACAGGCCGGGGTCAGTTCACATGGAAGGCAGTGGCATGGTTGGTTGAGGCAACAGGGAACTAATCAGCACAGGAATTTGAAAATGGGGAAATGGCAGTCTACTTGAAATATGGGCTAATAATATACAAGGGTATGATAGCGTCCGAAGCATTCTCCGTGACAAAGGCCGGGTTGGGAGGGACATTGGGGACAATGGAAACTAGTGTCTCTCCTAACTCCTCTTTTGCTGCACACCCGACATTTTTTTTGGCGTCGTCTTCCGTTTGCCAATGGTGGAATCTTTTCAGAAAAATGATGCTCATGCAGTCTGCTGACACAATCGGAGTGAAGGCTTTCTGGGGCTGATCCTTGTGGATATAGCAGGGCAGTGATGACATCTTCAATAAATTTTAGGAAGGTGTTGGATACTTGGTGTTGGGTCGATTTTTGAGAAGTGATAAAGGAGTTGTACATGGCCAAATTAGGTAAATGGTAACTTTTTTATACCAGAAGAGGGACTTTCTTGTGGATAGGTAGGGCTGCAACATCTGATCATTTAAATCCACCCCCCCCCCCCCATGAATTTATTGTATTCGTGGATACAGCAAGGCTTTTGAACTGGTCCGCGTCTTCTGGGAACTTCCACCGAGGTGTCATCGTGGATGGTTGACATGACGTCCTTCTTATCCCTCCACTTCGGGGCCAACACTTCCTCCTTCCTCAGGCTTTCCAATTCCCCCCTTTGTAGCCTTGTGTTGAGAAGACGCTGTGGGAAGCCCTTCCTGTTTTTCCTTGCTGTTCCACAGGCCAATGTTTTATTTAGGAACAAAGGTGGCGTAAAAGGGGCAAACTAGTGTAGTAGTTGTCCATATAAATGTGATACCCCTTTTGGAAGAGTGGGAATGCCAGCTGCCAGACAATTTTCCCGCTTGTTCCCATGTATGGTGGACACTCAGGGGGTGTCAGAGAAAAATAAATTTAAAAAATCTATTTCGGAGAAGCCATCTGTGTTCACTTGAACGCCTGGCTGTTCTGTAAAAGGGGGGATTGTGGCTGACCCTGTGGTAGAAGGCAACCACAATGGGTTTGCCAAGGCCTCCGGGAGCTGGGTTTGGGCCCTAATTCTTTGGCGTGAAATGCCAGCGCTTGTACTGGGCATTTCCTCCTGGGATCTAGCGCCATTGGCATTTGCAGATTGGCCATTGGGGTGTCTGGCACTGCTGGTTGCTGCCTGGCCTTCAGCCCGTCTTCTTTTAAGAAGGACTGCTTCCTCCTCAAATTCTGATGAAGATGTACTGTCTTCAGTGGGCATGTATTCAGAACCAGAACCGGAATCAGAACTGTGGCTGGGCAGTGAGAGCTCCCCGCTGCTCTCATCGGTCAGGCTCAGCATCTGATATGCCTCTTCTGTAGTGTATAATCTCTTTCTGGACATGATGACAGGTACTCTGGTGACGGGTACTCTGGTGATGGGTACTTTGGTGACAGGTACTCTGGTGACAGGTACCCCAGATGGGGTGACGGGTACTCTGATTGGTGATGGGTACTTTGGTGACAGGTACTCTTGGGTACTCTTGATTGGTGACAGGTACTCTGGTGACAGGTACCCCAGATGGGGTAACGGGTACTCTGGTGATGGGTACTTTGGTGACAGGTACTCTGGTGACAGGTACCCCAGATGGGGTGACGGGTACTCTGGTGGCGGGTACTCTGGTGACAGGTACCCCAGATGGGGTGACGGGTACTCTGGTGAGGGGTACTTTGGTGACAGGTACTCTTGATTGGTGACAGGTACTCTGGTGACAGGTACCCCAGATGGGGTGATGGGTACTCTGGTTATGGGTACTTTGGTGACAGTTACTCTTGATTGGTGACAGGTACCCCAGATGGGGTGACGGGTACTTTGGTGACAGGTACTCTGGTGACGGGTACTCTGGTGGCGGGTACTCTGGTGACAGGTACCCCAGATGGGGTGACGGGTACTCTGATTGGTGACGGGTACTTTGGTGACAGGTACTCTTGAGACAGATACCCCAGATGGGGAGACAGGTACTCCAGATGAGCTCACAGACAGGACTCTGATGAGCTCAGACAGGTACTCTGATGGGCTGGCGATGACAGGTCCTCTATTATTCAGGGGGCAATCTGGCACAGGTAACATGATAGTGGTTTGTAACTCACAATTTTGCAGCTCTTCTCCTCACACTAGAACGGTGTGTCAGGAGAAGTGCCTGGTAACAGTAAGTTACCTGGCACTTTGTTGACATTTGTGACCGGTTGTGATTGGACACAGCCGGTCACGTGGTAAAGAGCCAATTTCATTGGCTCTTTACCCTGATCGGGGTTGGGCTTTGTCCGAGGGACAAGCCGCAACCACGATTGCCGCGCTTCGCGCCCCCCAGGGGCGCGCACGGCGAATGCAGCTGCATAGCGCATGACCGGCTGTGATAGGACACAGCCGGTCATGGGTTAAAGAGCCAAATTTATTGGCTCTTTACCCCGATCGGGGATGGGCTGAGTCCGGGGCCCGCATCGCGGCAAAAACCACAGGACGTCATATGACGGCCTGTTAGCATAGGGAGTGCACCTTGCCGCCGTATTTTTACTATACGCCGGTAAGGAAGTGGTTAAAATTGAGCAGAATTAGGTGTTGTGTCACTTTAAAAAGTATATATGTGGGACAACCATGTGCCACCAAGCAAATAGTGGGGTGTGCTCAAAATTGTGCTGTGACTTACTAATTGCATCAAACCAGTGTGGTCAAAAATATTATTTCCTGGAGCTCATCATGCCAGCCTACGTATGGGTCAGGTCCTTCCCTTGGACCTTCAAAGGACAACCCACTAAATGAATCAAAGGAAGGCCTCCCTATACCCTTACATTCCTTTTTTTATCCTCGCTCCGGAGACAACACCACTATGATCCTACGATGAAGTGATAAGTATTGAAGATTCCTACCTCTCCCGTCTGGGTTAGCCTCGCCAGGTGGAGGGCTCCTGGACAGAGGTAAACCCTCTTCTGTAGGAGCACCCTGGTGCCCAGGCAAGTCCATGCAGCCTAAATGGTGTGTTAGATCTGTTATTAGTGGGGGGCATTGCGTGGTTCTGCTCTCTCTGTACAGGCTGATTTTACCTTTTTTTGTCTTAATGCATCTGCCTTTGTTCAGTGATGTTTCTCTAGATTGTACAGATCCCAATATGGCAGCTGGGATGTCTGAGTTCCACAGCAGCTTGCGGTGGAATGTGGGCACCTGGCTGGCTGCATGTTGACTATTGGGGTGGGGGACTGGCCTTGCACTGTACGGTTCTTGTTTGGCTTTCCTTTAGGTTACCAAAACCATGTAGTGTGAGATCAAACATAACCCATGTAATTTGTGTGCAATCAGGCACACCCTTGTACTGCATGGTGGAAGGTGGATCTGGGAGAGGTTGGAGAGCTGTGAAGTGTATGGCCAGCCTGACTCTACTTTTGAGAAGGGGGGGAAAAAAAAATCTGTACTAGCTATAAGTAAGCTATGTACTTTGCTGAATATTATTGTGATCCTGCCTTTTTCTCTCTTGAACAAGCTTTTTTATACTTGTCCTGCTTCTGGCATAGTTGAGTTTATTTTTATCAGTCAGTTATGTCAGGTCTGAGAACCTACTGTGTCAGCCACCCTTTATCTGTGGTTAACCCCTTAGAGGGCTATTGCCAAACAAGCTAATTCCAATTGCATAAAATGTTGTTTTGAACTGCTTTATTAAGCAGCAGGGCTATCATTTGAAGTAGATGAGTAACTTTTGATATATTAAATTGCCAAATGACTCTTGCTTAGTATCCTGTTTATCAGATATAAGTGAGGTCAAGAGGTCCTTGTGCAGTAAGACTATGTATGGTTACCTTGTCTGTCTTTCTGCCAGCTTGCTGCTAAGCCATTAGCATCAACTCTTCCTGGTAGCCAGACTTTGCTAAGGAGGTAAGGGGCACCGTTCAAGTAAGTTTTCTTTCAGGTGTATGAGAAATTAACTATGGGCTTTTTACCATTTGGTCCCTCCAGTTGGCAGGCATCAAGCACAGCCTTAAGCTGGTCCTGTGCTACTCATGCTTTGGCAGGCAAAGCACTGTATGTTTCTTGACGACACCTATATATCTTGGGCTACATTTTCGCTGGTGTGATTCCAAAGTTACATCAAAGTGGTGCAGGCACCTTTTCAAAGTCGCTGATTTTGAAAGTCGCATAGATGGGAATGGGTGCCATTGAGATCAATGGATTGTGACTTGTGTGACTTTGTGTCCAAAGTCGCATGACAAGTCGCACTAGTGGAAACGGAGCCTAAAGGGGTTGTTTTCACTCACACTGTGGGAAAATCAACTCTCTTCAGACTCTTCCAAGAGAGGATACACATGAATGTGATATATAAAGACTGTTGGTTCAAGCAGAGAAGGATAAGGATGGCAACACTTAACAGGCTGTCACATTTGTTTAAGCACATGGTCTATACACTCTAGATGCATGTTTCCAATCACTCTGTCTACAGTCTCCAAGCCTTTTATCCCAGGCAAACCAATCCTATTCAGCTGCTTACTAATAGCGATTAAGGATGAACATGGCTGCAAGAATACTGCTTTGTTCAAGCAACCAAGGATAAAGATGATGGCAGCTAACAGGTTGTGACATTAATTAAGCCTGTGGTCAATACACTCTAAGGAATGTGTCCACTGGCCCAATGATGGGTTGCCTATTCTGGCAATATGCAGTCTCGGGGGCTTCCCAGGCAAAAGATCAGCTTCAATCTTATCACAGAGAAGATACAAATGAACGCTGCTGCTTCAAGCAGTCAAGGCCAAAGATATCACAAAGAGATCATATTGGCCCCATAAAGAATGATGAAGGTAATCTAGTTACAAAGGATGGAGAAATGGCAAAGGTGTTAAACTAATTTTTCTCCTCAGTATTCACAAAGGAAGCGGGGGGCTCAAGTATTCAGAACTACAATGCTGGTCCTCATGACACATCACAGGAAGCACCCTCATGGCTGACTGAGGATAAAATCAGGAATAGGCTTGAAAAACTGAACACTAATAAGTCACCGGGCCCAGATGGCTTACACCTGAGGGTCCTTAAGGAACTTAGCCAAGTTATTGCCAGACCTTTATACCTATTCTTTAAGAGCAGTTTTCTGACTGGTATGATACCAACTGATTGGAGGAAAGCCAATGTAGTACCAATATATAAAAAAGGACCAAGTTATTTCCCTGGGAACTACAGACCAGTTAGCTTAACATCAATAATTTGCAAGCTCTTGGAGGGAATAATAAGGGATTATATACAAGACTATTGTAACGAGAACAGTATCATTAGCAGTAATCAACATAGTTTCATGAAGAATTGTTCTTGCCAAACCAATCTATTAACCTTCTATGAGGAGGTGAGCTGCCATCTAGATAAAGGAAGGCCTGTAGACGTAGTGTATCTGGATTTTGCAAAAGCATTTGATACAGTTCCCCATAAATGTTTACTCTACAAACTAAGATCCCTCAACATGGATCAAAGGGTGAGTACCTGGATTGAAAACTGGCTGCAGGGGCGAGTCCAAAGGGTGGTGATAAATGGGGAATACTCAGAATGGTCTGGTGTAGAAAGTGGGGTTCCCCAGGGTTCTCTCCTGGGACCAATCCTATTCAATTTATTCATAAATGATTTGGAGAACGGGGTGACACAGGATGTGGAAACCTTGCAAGAAGATCTGAATAAATTAATGGGGTGGGCAGACAAGTGACAAATGAGATTTAACGTAGAAAAATGTAAGATAATGCATTTGGGTACCACTAGGGGGAGAGCCTCTGGGGGAATCTAGGATGGATCTAGGATGGAGAAAGACCTAGGGGTCCTAGTAGAGAACAGGCTCAGCAGTGGCATGCAATGCCAAGCTGCTGCAAGCAAAGCTGAACAAAGTGTTGCCATGCATCAAGAAAGGGATTAACTACAGGGATAAATCAATAATTCTCCCACTATACAAGTCTCTGGTGAGGCCGCACCTGGAGTATGCCATCCAATTCTGGGCACCAGTCCTCAGGAAGGATGTCCAGGTATTGGAAAGGGTTCAGAGAAGGGCAACAAAGCTAATGAAGGGATTGGAAGACCTTAGTTATGGGGAAAGATTACAAGCACTGAACTTATTCTCTCTGGAGAAAAGACGCTTGAGAGGAGATATGATTTCAATGTACAAATACTGCACTGGTGACCCCACTATAGGGACAAAACTATTCAGCGCAAGGGAGTACACAAAGACACGTGGCCATTCACTAAGAATAGAAGGAAGGCGGTTTAACCTTAAAATGCGTAGAGGTTTCTTTACGGTAAGAGCAGTGAGAATGTGGAATTTTCTTCCACAGGCAATAGTTTCTGCTGGGAGTATAGAGAATTTAAAAAAAACTATTAAATGCACACCTAAGGAACCACAGCATTGAGGGATATACAATGTAATACTGACATAAAAACACACACATAGGTTGGACTTGATGGACTGTCTTTTTTCAACCTCACTGACTATGTAACTATATCAACACCGAATAGGTTGTCGCATGCATTAAAAGTGTGAGCAATACACTCACTCACACTGTGGGCAAATCAACTCTTTCTAGACTCTTCCAAGAGAAGATGCAGATGGAATAGAACTGTGTGAATGCTGTTGGTTGAAGCAAGCAAAGACCAGATATATAAAAGTGTTCCACGCAGATGGACAGGAAAAATTCTATTAATGTTAGAGCTGCTGCCTCCACAGAAAAACTTCACCTAAATGTAGCTTTTTCATAGACACGTATAAATTATTGGTGGAAGTGGCGCAGTACTGTGTTGGCTAATATCAGGTGATCTAATAGGTACTGGGATGAAGACCAAAATGTGTATAGACTAGTTAAACATATGAGATAAAGAATGTGGTGGTGTCATAAAGTTTAAGCAATAATTCTGGATTGATGAATGAATATGTACCCCTTTGAGAGACTGAAAAAAAAAACCCAAAAAAACAAAACCTCAATAAAATATATATGTAAGAGTGTCCCGCACAGATGGACAGGGAAAGCTGTCCCCACCGAAAAACTTCAGCTGGGTGTAGCTTTCTCATAAACATATGTAAATATATATAAATTATTGGTGGAAGTGGAGCTGCTTTGTGTTAACTAATATCAGGTGATCTAATAGGTGCTGGGATAGTGAAAAAGGTGTATAGACTAATTACACATGTGAGATAAGGCATAAGGTAGTATCATGAAGTTTAAGCGTTAATCCTGGATTACTAAATGAATATGTACCCCTATTTAAAAAATCCAAAGTGCTATAAAAAATATCACTAATAATAAAATAATCAATAGTAAACCAGATGTAAGATGCAAAAGTGCTTTGAGAAGGTGCAAATAATTACAATGAATTAAACCCAGTGCTAGATACAGTGCAAAAAGTAACCAATAAATGCGGCCTACTAGACTGTGAATATAAATGCAAACAGTAAAATAAATCCAACAAAGTGCTAAGTGTCTTGCATTCAATAACCGGTGTGATAATAAATATCCTAGAAAAAATGATTATCAAAAAAGTTCTTTATAACAAACAGTCCACTGTGAAGTCTTCTTAACGTGACTTAAAGTGATTTGTAAAGTACACTCCACTCGTGGTACACTCCGTGTTCTGTGCCGTGCTCCCCTGATGCCCAGAACACTCACCGGACAGATGTCCCGACAAGGGGGTGCTTCATATTACACTCAATCCTAGATTGAAGCCACGGTTCTCCCCACAATAAGCATGTAAAGATAAAAGGCCGTCTCTCGTGTAGTACAATTAAAATATAAATCATTTATTAACCACTTCAATACTATGCACTTAGAACACTTTAATACCAGACCAATTTTCAGCTTTCAGTGCTGTTGCGCTTTGAATGACAATTGCGCGGTCGCAACAAAGTTTTTTATCATTTTGTTCCCACAAATAGAGCTTTCTTTTGGTGGTATTTGATCACCCCTGCGGTTTTTATTTTTTGCTCTACAAATAAAAAAAGACCGAAAATGTTGAAAAAAAAAAATTCTCTATTTTTGTCACAAAACTTTGTAAATAAGTAAATTTTCTCCATCACTGGTGGGCACTGATGAGGCTACACTGACGGACACTGATGTGGCAGTACTGATTGGCACTGATGAGGTGGCACTGATGATGAGGCACTTATATGCAGCGATGATGAGCACTGTTAGGCGGCACTGATAAGCAGCACTGACGGGTACTGAGAGGTGGCACTGATATACAGCACTGATGGGCACTGATATGCAGCACTGACGGACACTGCTAAGTGACACTGATGGGCACTAATAGACAGCACTGATTGGCACTCATAGGCGGCACTGGGCACTGATAGGTGGCACTGATGGGCACTGATAGGTGGGCACTGGTAGGTGGCAATGGTGGACACTGATGTGTGGCACTGGTATGCATTGATAGGGGCACTGGTGGGCACTGATAGGGGCACTGGTGGGTATATACATTAATAGGGGCTCATTCCCTGGTGGTCTAGGGTGGCA
>BLSH010007149.1:380625-399979 GCA_018402905.1 Glandirana rugosa
AGGACTGACCTGCAGTATACTGCAGGAGTCCTATTGTTCGGCGGCGCGCGGGCCCCCCCCGCGCGTAGCGCGGCTAGCCACCACACCCCCCAGGCGCGCGGCGGCTTGTTATCCTGAGGACGTCATATGACGTCCAGTCAGGATAACTCAGCCACTTCCCGGCCGTCATTCTGCATACGGCGGTCGGGAAGTGGTTAATAATACAAATGTACACTCACATTTCTGCAGAAAGGATGAGCCCAATATAAAAAAACTGATGGAGATCCGTCGTGTTGACTGCGTTCCACCGCAGACAAGAGGTAAGCCAGAAGTGTTTCGTCATTGGACATCGACTGGAGCGGTGCCATCTTGGTACACTCCTGGCTATATATTGGGTAAAGTAAACGGGGATTGATTTACACTGTATAGCAGCCATTTTAGAGTAGTGCCTCGCGGCCATTTTTGCGTAGTCTGGGAACCGTGGGCAGGCAAAAAACAAAGATATAAAAGGGGCAATGTTCCGTGCGATCTAAATTTGAAGATACACCGAACGGACTCCTATTATAAACATTTGGGGCCAGAAAAAACAGAGTCACAAATGCTGTGGTTATTGAAGGACAATTTTACAAAAATGTAAAAATAAATTGTGCCCACACAAATAGTCATAGAATCGCAGCAGGACACGACTATCTTTGACACCATCTATTAAAAAAAAAACTAAAATTACATCTAAATACCAGATATTAGATTCACTGATAAAAAATTCACTGATAAAAGGTGATCAATCCCATAGACAAATATATTAATAATAGTAAATGACAAACTAATAAAATAAAATTGTAATAACAATGATATATACCCCCCCCCCCCCCCCCGCACTAGACCACAGTGTTTTAATGTATAGTATAAATGTGGCTATGGGAAATCATGTAACTATGGGAACCCTGTATACATGTTCGTGGTGAAAAGGAAAATTCTCCTTGTAAAGGGAAAATTCTCCTTTGTTGAAAGGGGGGGGGGTGTACTGGGATGAAGACCAAAATGTGTATAGACTAATTAAACATATGAGATGAAGAATATGGTGGCGTCATAAAGTTTAAGCAATAATCCTGGATTGATGAATGAATATGCACCCCTTTGAGAGAGTGAAAAAAAAAAAAAAACAAAACTCAAAATATATATGTAAGTGTCCCACACTGTTTTTTTTTTTTTTTTTACACTTTAATAATAGTATGTAACAATACCCCTTTGAGAAAGTGAAAAAAAAAAGTGCAGGACACTCTTACATATATATTTTATTGAGTTTTTTTTTTCACTTTCTCAAAGGGGTATTGTTACAATTTAAATTAAAAATGATAGAGAGTGATATTCAAGGAATAAAAGAAAAACTAATACCGTTTGGGGATAATAAGGAATACAAAGACAAAGGAAAACTCTTACAGAAACCCATCCAGAAACACGATAAACAGATTCAAGCAAAAAAACAGAAAAAATATAGGAGAGATGTTTTAGATTACTGCAACGGTCAGGGGTATAAATGGCAGACGGATGACTGTTACCAAGAAGAGGATATAACAGATCTATCCATTAATGAAATATCTAGAGAGTCTTCAGAAGAAATAGAAGAAGGAAATTGGGTAGGGAAAGTAGATGTTACTCCTAGGACCCCAAGAACACCTAGAACTCCCAGTAATACTCCCCCCAGAGCTCCATCCCCAAGACCACGATATAGAGCAGGACCACGCAGTCCTATAAGACCCAATAGAAACAACTATTATTACAACTCACCTAGGACTCCAGGGATACCAAGACATCATAATCGGTATTCACCATTAAGAGAACCATGGCAGGACACTTATAGGAGGGATTTTCCCAGAGAGTATGGGAACAGGCCTCTGAGATTTTGGGAAAATCCCCCTAGACCACCCAGATGGGGCCCTCCGCCCTTCTGGCAACCACCAAGGGATCCACGGTGGTACAATTCAAGAACCGAACATCAGGGACCCCGGGAGGCACATTGGGATACTCTGAGACAGTACCAGGAAGGAGAAGGAAGAAGACCCCCAAATCACCAGGGATGGGGAAGAGAAAGCGAAAACGAGGTAAACGAGGGGGCACTGAGAAAATGAAGACGCAAGAATTAGGAAAGGGCATTTTCAACTTAAGTGATATAACGTTTAATCAAGAGGAATTAAAGGTGCTAGATTTAGGCCTCAAGTATGCACCCAGTAAAGGATTAGACAAATTTGAGACCTATATCGATTTGCAAAAGTTTATGAGGAAAATTAACATTAAAAAGTTCTTTTTACAAAAAAAACAATCTTGGTATCATCCGAATATAGACATACCACACTGAAAAATAAGTCAGTATTCAATCCAAAAAATTAAAATAATGCGGGATTGGAAGTTTTTAAAAATGTAGTCAAAGAAGATATTAAGAAATTGAAGTTGAAGAGGATTAAGGATGGAGATATCTGGAAAAAGATCAAGGAAATAGAAAAGAAGAGAATAGTGATTCCTCCAGCTGACAAGGGAGGAGGCTTGGTGATACTAAATAAAAGGGATTATGAAGAGGAAATTAATCATTTATTAACAGTGGAGGGAACTTATCAGAAGCTTAGAAAGAATCCCAAAACTGAATATGAGGATAAACTAAAGAAGTACATCAAAAATGGAGAGAAGAAAGGAATTATCACCAAAAAAGAAGCCAAGTATTTGAATTTAAAAACGTCCAGAACTCCAGTTATTTATTATCTCCCCAAAATTCATAAGAACCAAGACAAACCACCGGGGAGACCCATAGGGAGTGGCATAAATTCTGTCTTCTCCAGAGTAGGGCAATATCTTGATCAATTTCTCCAACCGTTAGTCTTAAGGACAGCAAACAACTACTGTGCGACCTGAAGAATGTACGAGTAGAAGATGACGACTTATTAGTCACTATAGAAGTTAATTCTCTGTATAATAACATCATACAACGGGATGCATTGAACAGCGTGGAATGGGCCATACACATATAAACGGATTTAAAACAAGCTCCAGTTGACTACCTATTGGAAGGACTAGAGGTGGCCAAGAATGGGAGCTACTTCTGGTACAAGGGGAATTATTATTCCCAAATCAAAGGTGACGTCAGAAGGGGCGGGTTCACTCAGTTACGTCACTGGATGGCCCCACCCCTTCTTATAAAAGTACTGTCATCGTGAAGACCGCCCATTCGGCAAGACGCACAGGGGCCGGACTGCAGCAGCGAAGAGAGCAGCGGCGGGGAAAGAAGATGAAGATTGAAGACGAAGAGAGGAAGCAAGAAGACTAAAAGAAGAAGAAGAAAGACCAGAAGAAGGAGCGGGCCAGGAGAAGATGGAGGAAGAAAGAGCTATAATACAAGATAAAGGACTTGTCAAAAACTGCCTATTGTTTTTTTTTTTACACTACACTCCTTTTTTGGTGAATGGGTAGGGGTACAAAGTACCCCAAACCTTTTCACATGGGGGGGGGTCGGGATCTGGGGGCCCCCTTATTAAAGGGGCTTCCAGATTCTGATAAGCTCCCTGCCTGCAGACCCCCACAACCACTGGCCAGGGTTGTATGGATGAGGCCCTTCTCCCCATCAACATGGGGACAAGGTGCTTTGGGGGGGACCTCAAAGCATCCTCCCCATGTTGAGGGAATGCGGCCTGGTATGGTTCGGGGGGGGGGCGCTTGCTCGTCCCCACCCCCTCTTGCCATGCCAGGGCTGCGTGCTCGGATAAGGGTCTGGTTTGGATTTTGGGGGGGACCCATGCCATTTTTTAAAAAAAATTGGTGCGGGGTTCCCCTTAAAATCCATACCAGACCTGAAGGGCCTGGTTTGGATTTTGGGGGGAACCGCACGTCTTTTTCTTTTTTTTTAAATTTGGCACAGGGTTTCTTTTAAATGCCATACCAGACCTGAAGGGCCTAGTTTGGATTTTGAGGGGGGGAGAAGCATGTCACTTTTTTTTTTTTAATTTTGCGCGGGCCATGCTGTTGTAAATTACTTAAAAAATTATGATAAAATCCCCCAGTCAAACAGGTGGCCAAAAATTGGGCCTTGGGTGCTGGAGGTGCCAGAACACTGTAACCCCTTGCAGTTACTCTTGTTGGACGGAGGAACTGGGCCTGAAGTTGTCAATTACTTTTCAAATTGTGACAAAAGCCACCAAACAGGTGGCCAAAAATTGGGCCTTGTGTGTTGGCGGTGCCAGAGCACTGTAACCCCTTGCAATTAGTCTTGTTGGATGGAGGAACTGGGCCTGAAGTTGTCAATTAGTTTAAAATTTGTTATGGCATGCCCCTTTAAATGAGGTGCAGAAAAATTGGGCCTAGGGTGTTGGTGGTCCCCTAAATACAACATATCATTCTAGATTATGGACAGGAGGAATAGGAGCAGTGGCAGTCTTCAAGGGATCCCAGATCCCTAGCAAATTTAATCAGTTGCATTAGCATCAGGGGCTTGATAGCTGCTGATCCAGGACTGATTCATTTTTATAAATGTGAGCCTATTAACCAAGTCTGTGGAAAGGCGCACCCAGGCCAGGCCAGTAGCTCAATGGCATATTGAGCAAGTTCCAGCCAGTGGTCCATCCTCAAGACCCAGTAAGTTAGTGGGTGCTCAGTTGGAAAGGTTCTCAAGTCTGATCTTGCAGACGCTGACGATGGTTGCTTGAACCTATCAGGCCTGGGTGCTGAGGACTGAAACATTTTTTAAAGGCTTCGCTCAGCCGGCCACCTTCTCCACCACACACCGAAGCATCAGAAACACGTTGTCCAGGGCCAGCGGCAGGACATGGTAAACTCCCAGGGTCTGGAAAGGCATTGCACAAACTTTTCTTCAAGGTATCCTGAAGATGTTTCATCTTCTGCACCCTCTGCGCAGGCAGGATGAGTTCTGCAACGTTACCCTTGTAACGTGGATCAAGAAGGGTTGCCAGCCAATAACGATCCCTCTCCTTGATACCAGGAATCCTAGGGTCTTTTCTCAGGCTTTTCAGAATCAGAGAGCCCATGCAGCGTAAGTTTGAGGAGGCATGAGTGTCCTCTGGGTCACTGAGGATGACATTATCAGGAACTCCCTCCTCCCAGCCACGTACAACTCCTTGGGTTTCTGGGGCCTGAAAGCCATGATCCCTTGAAGACTGCTGCGTATTATACTCCACATCCATGCTGACACAATTCTCCTCCTCCTCCTCCCCGTGTGTTTGGCGGCTCTGCAGAAATGCTCTCAGCATAAAGGGGGCCTTGAAAGGAAAGGAAGTCCTCCTCTTCTTCCCTCTGTTCTGCCTCAAGTGCCCTGTCCATGATTCCACGAAGCGTGTGCTCCAGAAGGAATATTAGTGGGACAGTGTCACTGATGCATACATTGTCTCTGCTCACCATCCTTGTGGCCTCCTCAAATGGTGACAGGACAGTGCATGCATCCTTGATCATTAGCAATACGTTCAATCCGAACACGAACCCCATCCCTACAAACTACACTTCTGTGAAGTTTGAGATGGAGGCAGCAGCTCTAAGATTAAAAACGAATATCCATCTGTTCGCGTGGAACACATCATTTTTACTTATATGTACAAATACCAATGGGCAGTTGCGGACAAGGTATGCTGATCCAAAACCCCTTGATTTAAAGAAGTACTTTAACCCTTAACTTCAGCTAAGACTTATCAAAACACCTTTATCATGCAGCAACACCTCCCCTTTACTGAATTATCTCATTGATCCGTCCCTCCCTCCAACATATCGCTCCCATCTCTCGAGTGTTACAGTTTAACTTTCTCTGGGTCACAGATGTCCCAGACCTGTGAGTTCAATTGGTTGTTTCAAAGGTGTACAAAATAGAGTTTCAAAACTCTACCACCTCACCTCTTTCGTCTCTCAAATCATCCAAAAACTGCCCAACGACAGACAGATTTGCAGAATGTTCTGAATCATCTGTTGTTCCAGGGAGTAGTTGTGCCAGTACCTCCACAAGACAGGCTCAAAGGCTTCTAGCCAAACCTGTTCCAAACCCCACTAGGGGTATTCGTCCTATTCTAAACTTAACCTCCTGGCACCAGCTGTATGCAAATATGTGGCCTCTCGGCGGATGGGCCTTGGCTCTGGGCGGCCACACATTTGTGTTCATTAGTGCAAATACAGCTGCGCCAAAAGCGCAAGCCCTGTTCGCTCCCGCCACGGTTACCGGCAGCTAGTGTAAAGCTCCCGATTGTTGCATATGATTGGGAGCTTCCTGATCATGTGACCACTGTGACAGCCAATCACAACGGTCACATAATCATAAACCCTGCCCTCCCCCCTTAAAGGGTCAGGAGGCGCCAGCTCCAAGGGGTTAAAATCCTTTTAACAAATACTCTCAAATTCCAAAATTTTGCATGGAATCCACAAGGTTAGTAATTGCCTCTCTAAGACAAGGGGAATACCAAGCATTTGGAGATATCCAAGATGAATATCTGAATATTCCCTTATATCCACCTCACTGACATGTTCTGCACTTTGCAGTGGAAAACAGCCTTTCTCTTTCGTTCATTGATGGACGCAGCCTCTTAATCTTGACATGTGGGTTATGCACCTTTTACTAGGAGTAGACTAGGCAGAATGTAGGTCAGACAAAAGCAAAGCTAGCCCCTCCCAGGGAGCAGTCCTCACTCAGTATAACCCCTCCGCCCTGCTGAGCACTTCAGTTTTTCCTGCCTAGTGCAAGGAGTAGGACCTGGCTCCCTGCTGGGATCTGCGGTTCCCCAATTTCTTTTGTTTTTGCTCATGCTATTTGATGAAGAATGCAATCAAGCAGCCAGCTGGGTGACAGGCTGGATATTCTAGTTCCAGGAAGTCTCCCCAGCACAGCCGACGGATGTGAGCCATCCCTTAGCTGCACGCGGGGTCGGCCGCATCAGGCCCCATTCCGTGTGGGGCGGCCGGCAGGTTAAACGTCCCGCCAGCGCACTGAGTGACGGGACTGCGGGCTCGCGTCGAGGTGTCGCATGGCCTGCAGCTCCCTCTCCATCTGTAGGGGCGGCAGGTCTGTCTTGGGTGGCTGGAAGGGTGAGTACGCTTTCCCCCTACCCCCTCCCCCCCTCTGGGGTGCGGAGGGGGGCAGGCAGGTGTCCCCCCCTGGTGGGGTGTAGGTGGCCTCTGTTTCATCCCCCTCCCCCTCCCTTCCCCCCCTCCTCCCTCACCTCCCCATCTTCTGCTATCTGCTGTCCTGGGTCCCCATTTTTTCGGGGCCGGCCGCCATTTTGCTGTAGTCACGGCCATTTTTGTGGCTGGTTTGGCCTCTAGTGCCCACTCGGCTGCCATTTTTGATTGGTCTCTAGGCTGGCTAAAGCATGCTTCCTGGCGCCGTTTTCTCTTCCTGGTCAGCGCGCTCGGCACATGTGGTGTGGACTCACAGGCAGCAGTAGCAGCAGCAGCGGCAGGAGAGCAGACGTTCAGCAAGTATAACTGGCTTCTCCCTGGGGTGCTGGTGGTGGGTGCGGTGCAGGTCCTCCTGAGTATTTCCGGACCGCTGTGCCGGGGCAGCTTGAGGGGTGGTACTCTGGGGGCGTTCGGCCTGTAGGCCTCACAGGTGTCCCGGGGTGTGGCGCAATGGCGGCTGAACCCGGGGGTTTCCAACCCAGAATTCTCCGCCGAGGCTCCAGCTGTGCTGGGACCTGTAGTCCCACTGGATAAATTGACATCCATACTGGAAGAATTTTTTGCCCGGGTGGAACCGGTCCATGGTAGGGGGGTGGCAAGGAAGCGTCCACCCCCTCCTCCGTCTTCAGGGGAGGAATCTGAGCCAGAAGGGGGCTCTGTCAGATGGGGAACTGGAGCCTTCTGACGGTGAGGAGGAACAGGGGGCCACAGTAGCATGTGAAAGGGCTTTGGTGGGCTCCCTGGTTGCTGCCGTCCGAGAGATGCTGTGACTGGGCCAGGCTGGGGCGTCGCAGGAGGTGGTTTACGCCTTTGGGTCCCACAGGCTGGCTCAGGCCCCTAAGGTTTTCCCTTAGGTGCAGTATTTTGACCAGTTTGTCTACAAAGAATGGCAGTGTCCTCAGAATTCCTTCGCCTTGCCTAAACGCTTTCTGTGCGCTATCCTTTTGAGGATAGCCTGATACAGAAATGGGCATCCCCTGCAGTAGACCCACCGGTGGCCTGCCTGAACACGGCTACCACTATCCTGATGGAGGGATCTCCATCGTTTAAAAATCCGGCCGACAGGCGGACGGAGGCGGTGTCCAAGGCTATGTTCCTGGTGGTGGAGACGGGCATGCGGCCGGCATTGGCGTTAGCTATGGTGGCGCACTCCCTCACGGAGTGGGCGACAGTGTTGCACAAGGATTTGGGGGACCTTGAAGTTCCCCCTGAGTCGGTACAGCTGGCTGACCAGCTTGCGCAGGGTCTCCGGTACCTCTGTGATGCAGCCCTGGATATAGCTCCAATGCTGTCAAAACTGTCCATGTTTGCGGTCGTTATTAGGCTGCTGTGGCTGCGGTGCTGGTCGGGTGACCATGCTTTTCAGAAGGGCCTCACGGACGGACCTGCCGTTTCAGGACGATCGTCTCTTTGGGGCTCCCCTGGATGAGATCATTAAGGATTTCACGGGGGGAAGAGTACTTTTCTTCCAGAACCCAAGCGACGGGAGCACAGCCAGAAACAGGGTCCCTCTTTCCCTACCCAGAAGCGTTTTTTCGTGCTCCCGATGCAGCGGGCAAGGGCCCTCGGTCCGGCAAGGCTGCCGCGGTAAACCAAAATCGTTCCTTGGCAGCACAAGTCCGAAAAGGCGGAGGAGAAGCCCTCCTCCGCATGATGGGTAGCCCCTGCCCGATGCTCGGGTGGGGAGTCGGCTTCTGGGGTTAGCGGTCTGGTGGACCTCCCGCATCTCGGATCTTTGGGTGCGAGAGGTGGTGTCGTCCGGGTACAAAATAAAGTTACACACCCTGCCCCCGGACAGGTTCTTCCCCTCAAATCTGAGATTCCCTCCGGGGCGTCGGCGA
This sequence comes from Glandirana rugosa, assembly GCA_018402905.1. Taxonomy (NCBI): domain Eukaryota; kingdom Metazoa; phylum Chordata; class Amphibia; order Anura; family Ranidae; genus Glandirana; species Glandirana rugosa. Next base: position 389,598 of record BLSH010007149.1, read on the forward strand.
GCCCTGTTAGGGGCTGTCCAGGCTCTGTCCGAACAGGGGGTGATTGTTCCGGTCCCCCCTGCGGAACGCTTCTGCGGGTTTTCCTCAAACCTTTTTGTGGTGCCAAAGAAGGATGGAGTCAGACCTGTTCTGGACTTGAAGGCGCTCAATCACTTTGTGAATGTGTGGAAGTTCAGAATGGAGTCAGTCCGTTCTGTCGTGGCCGCGCTGCGCCAGGGGGATTTCCTGGCTTCTGTGGACATCAGGGATGCTTATCTTCACGTTCCCATTTGTGTTCGGCATCAGCGCTTCCTGCGTTTCACGGTGGGGGACCTCCACTACCTGTTTGTGGCTCTCCCCTTCGGCCTAGCCTCCGCTCCGCGGGTCTTCGGGCATTGCTGTGGTGGCATATCTAGACGATCTGCTCCTGAGGGTGGAGTCAGCTCCTGCCCTGGAGGACAACGTCGCTATCACCCTAGACTCCCTGCGGGACTTCGCATGGTTGATCAACCTTCAGAAGTTGACGCTGATCCCGTCACGCTGCCTAGAATATCTGGGCCTGATACTGGACACAGAGCAGGCAAAGGTATTTTTGCCTCCGGCCAAGTTGCTGATGCTGCAAGCAGCGGTGCGAGCTCTGCTGTCACGGCGGTGGTCTTCCTTACGTTTTTGGATGCGGGTGTTTGAGCTCATGGTGTCGGCCTTTGAGGCGATACCGTACGCCCAGAGTCACACTCGGCTCCTGCAGCGGGCGATTCTGCTGCAGTGGGACAAGTCTCCATTGTCTCTGGATCGGGTGATCAGGTTGGATCATCAGACCAGGTTGTCACTTGCCTGGTGGCTACAGGCCCCGGCGTTGAGTCTAGGGAAGTTGTTCCTTCCCCTGGAGTGGTTGATTGTCACGACGGACGCCAGCTTATCGGGCTGGGAAGGGGTCCTGGGGCGGTTGTCTGCCCAGGGCCGATGGTCATCAGAGGAGTCCCGCCTTCCGATCAATGTACTGGAACTGCGGGCGATCAGGCTCTGCCTCTCCCACTGGTCGGGGAGGTTGCGCGGTCGACCTGTTCGGGTTCAGTCGGACAACGCCACAGCGGTGGCGTATGTGAACATCAGGGCAGAATGAAGAGCTTGGCAGCAGCTTCGGAAGCGGCCCACATTCTGAGGTGGACAGAACTTTACGTGCCAGCGATCTCTGCCATTTACATTCCAGGCGTCGAAAATTGGCAGGCGGACTTCCTCAGTCGCCAGACTCTGTATCGGGGAGAGTGATCCTTGCACCCAGAAGTGTTCCGCCAGATTTGCCAAAGGTAGGGCACGCCAGACGTGGACCTACTAGCATCCCAGTTCAATCGCAAGCTGCAGACCTTTGTGTGCAGGACAAGGGATCCGTTGTCAGACGCTGCGGACGCCCTTGTGGCTCCATGGTCTCGGTACGGGTTTCTTTATGCCTTCCCTCCTCTCAAGCTTCTTCCATGCCTGTTGCACAGGATAGAAGCGGAGGGAATCCCGGCTATCCTAATGGCACCGGATTGGCCTCGGCGTCCTTGGTACACCGACGTGGTGTGGATGGTAACGGATGTTCCCTGGCGGCTCCCGCTACGCAAAGATCTGCTGTCGCAGGGACCCATCCTGCACCCTGCTTTACCCTCGCTGGCTTTGATGGCCTGGCTATTGAGTACCCAGGTATTGAGGGATAGGAGTGTCTCTGAGTCAGTGATCCCCACCATGCTTAAGGCGCATAAATCCACTTCACGCAAGATATATCACCGCACCTGGAAGGTTTATATTGATTGGTGTGAGGCAGGGGGGGTGAAACCCCGTTCCTTTTCGGTGGCTCGGGTGCTGGCCTTTCTTCAACAAGGCCTGGATCACAAGCTGGCATTGAGTACACTCAAGGGGCAGATTTCTGCCCTGGCGATTCTTTTTCAGCATCCGTTAGAGACGCACTCTTTGATTTGTACATTTGTACAGGGGGTACGTCATGTGGCCCCTGGCACCGTGGGATCTGAGCTTGGTACACTCAGTACTGCAAAAGCTGCCATACGAAAAGATCAGAGACATTTCTTTGCAGCTGCTCTCACAAAAGGTGGCCATCACATCCGTTAGGTGGGTGTCTGAGTTGGCGGCTTTGTCTTGTAGGTCTCCCTACTTGGTCCTACATAAGGATAAGGTGGTACTGCGCCCATCTCCTTCGTTTCTACCGAAGGTGGTTTCCTCTTTTCACCTTAATGAGGACATTGTCCTTCCTTCATTGTGTCCGCGCCCGTCACATCCTAGGGAGATTGCTTTGCATTCCTTGGACGTGGTTAGGGCTCTGCGGGTGTATTTGACAGCCACGGCCTCCTTTCGGAGGTCGGACGCGCTATTTGCGGTGGCGGATGGACTGTGCAAAGTGTTGGCGGCCTCGTCGGCCACTCTTTCCCGTTGGATCAGACAGACTGTGACCCGTGCGTATGCTGTTCGGGGTCAAGAACCCCCTTTTCCGGTCACGGCTCATTCCACCAGGGTGATTAGTACTTCCTGGGCTTTCCGACATCAGGCGTCGGTGTCTCAGTTGTGCAAGGCTGCCACTTGGACCTGCTTTTGGCTGCAAAGTTTTGCAGGCGACGGTGTAGGCACGTCTGGCGCCTCCCGGAGAATTTTCTGTTGGGTACAGTTATTGTGTTACCCACCCCTCTGTTGTTTGACACTGCTTTGGGATGTCCCCACATGTCAAGATTAAGAGGCTGCGTCCATCAATGAATGAAAGAGAAAATAGGATTTTTTGACTTACCGTAAAATCCTTTTCTCTGAGTTTGACGAACGCAGCACCCACCCCTCTGGTTTTTGAGTTTGTACTGCTTGTTATGAACTGAAGTGCTTAGCAAGGCAGAGGGGTTATACTGAGTGAGGACTGCCCCCTGGGTGGGGCTAGCTTTGCTTTTGTCTGAACTACGTTCTGCTTAGTCTGCTCCTAGTAAAAGGTGCATAACCCACATGTCAATATTAAGAGGCTGCGTCCGTCAATGAACTCAAAGAAAAGGATTTTACGGTAAGTCAAAAAATCCTATTTTTCCCATTTGTTGCACTGCGTTTTGGCCTATCCTCTGCTCCTAGAGTACTCACAAAGATCAAAGCATCTCTTCTTGCCCTCTTAGGAACTCAGGGCATCCACGTCACATGTTATCTTCATGACATTTTCCTGAAGAACTCTTCTCCCCTCCAGTTTCAACAAACTTCCACAGGACAATTCAGATGCTCCAAGCTTTTTTTTGTTCTGCGATCAATTTCCATACATCTGCTCTTCAGCCTTCTAATCTTTATCTGGATTTCTTGTGCCTGGACATTGACACATCCCAAGCAAAAATTTCCTTCCAAAGGAGAGAATGCTTTCTTAGAGCTCATACTCCGAAATTGAGGTCAAAGCGACATCCCACAATGAGGTTCTCTATGAGAGCCATACTGTGTCATTTGGCCAGTTTAATTAATGACCTCTCTAGTTTAGCATCTTGTTGACTTGGAATAAACATGCTCCTAACTTGAACTACCAAAGCTGCTGTTCAGCCAAAGAAATCTCTAGCTTTGTGGATGCCCAGCCTTAAAAATGGGGAAGTCTTTCCTTTTGATTACTGGAAAGTAATATCAATAGATGACAATCTTGCAAGCTGGTGAGATAGTTTCCAGTTCCTCATGGTCCAGGGAACATGTTAATCAGTGGAAGCCAAGCTCCCCATCTTGGAGCTCACAGCAATAAGGATGGCTCTGCAACACTGGAACCCCCTTCTACAAGGACACCAAGCAGATTACCTCAGCCATCACTACCAGGATCAAGGGGAAGGGCAAGGGCCCTTCACCCTGACATCTTCAATTTGATATGTCAGAGATGGGGAACTCTGGATATCCTGGCCTTCTAGGTTCAACAACAACTAACTCTGTGATCAGGACCAAAGATCCTCTGGTACTGGCATCAGATGTCTTTATAATCCCCTGGTCTCAGTTCAGGCTAATGCCTTCGGATTGCCTAAACCGAGAACGTGGAATTTAACCACTTCAGCTCCGGAAGGATTTACCCCCTTCCTGACCAGAGCACTTTTTGCGATTCGGCACTGCGTCGCTTTAACTGACCATTGCGCAGACGTGTGTACCCAAACAAAATTGACATCTTCTTTTTTCCCCACAAATAGAGCTTTCTTTTGGTGGTATTTGATCACCTCTGCGGTTTTTATTTTTTGCGCTATAAACAAAAAAAAGAGCCACAATTTTGAAAAAAAAAAAAGCAATATCTTTTACATTTAGCTATAATAAATAAAAAAAAAATAATTTATTCATCAGTTTTGGCTGATATATATTCTGCTACATATTTGTGGTACTAAAAATTGCGATCGGCGTTTGATTGGTTTGCGCAAAAGTTGCCGCGTTTACAAACCATGAGAATTAATTTATGGCTTTTTTACTGTTTTATTTTTTTTGCAAGTAATGGTGACGATCTGCAATTTTTAGCGGGACTGCAATATTGCGGCGGACATGTCGGACATTTTTGACACTTTTTTGGGACCATTGACATACATATTTATACAGCGATCAGATCTAAAAAAAAACCCCTGATTACTGTATAAATGTCACTGGCAGGGAAGAGGTTAACCTGCAGATGGCAATCAAGGGGTTAACAGTGTTTTCTAACTGTGTGGGTGCTGGGCTGCCAGGGGCATAACAAATCTAACTGATCCTGATGACAGGGATCAGTAGATCACTGTCATACCGCCTGACATAGCGGGGAACCGTTGTGTATACATCGGCGGTTCCCGGCTTTTCTTGGGCAAAGGCGGACATCGAGTCCGTCCGACCTGTTAGAAATAATTTGCGGCTTCCATCGAAGAAACTCTTGCATGAACGGCATCATTAGAAAATCTTTGAGGTTTATTCTTCATGACATAATATAAGCAAGACAAAACTTACATAGCACATAAATGAAGTCTACATGATGGCAAGCATCAGAAGGAGAGAGGTGACGAATGGTGACCTTCCAATGTTTCGTTTGTCCTCTCTAAGTAATGTTCGTTCATAGTGCCTTATTATACAGTTTGTAAAGCTTACCTAAGCAGTCTTACATTTAGCATTTTCTACAAAAAAGGTAATGCTTCTAAAGAGAGAAGTAATACCTACTTTTGTATGTGGTCTTAGTCCATAAGGAGACACATGACTCCTCCTAACATGCTTAGCCTAGGACTCAGAATAGAATTGCACATGTGACCAAAATCTGCTATCCTATCCTTCTCAATGTCAAATGAGAATAATCCTCAGAATTATCATTTCTTCATTGCAATGTATTCAAATATTTCATACATTTCATATATTTCAGAGCCCGTTATTACTCAAAATAATATTAAAACGTCATCATTTCCAACAATTCCCCCTCAATGCACTATAACTATCAACACAAGTGCATTCATTTTAAATAATATATTTCTCTGAAATATTTACAAAACAACAATAATAAAATTTAGTATGTCGGATATTGTATACAAGCTTTTTCCCAATACTCTGAAATATTTTCTTGTGAAAAATGTAACTATTTCATTTCATCAAGAAACTATAAATTAATATATTCATTAATTTTAATTTTTCCATCTAAATTATAACATATCATCAAAAAATCTTCCTTCAACTTCATACATTTATTTAACTTTTTGTAAAGCACTTATATCTAAATAGTTATATAATATAGTTAAAGTTATAAGGAAGAAATAAATAATATCTTTGATATATCAAAAAATATTGATTCATAATATAAATTATTAATAAATAAAAATACTTCCATTCCAGGAAATTTCAATAACCAAATAATTCTACAATATATGCTTTTATACATTATCCTTGACACTGTACAATATAATAAATAATCCATTCATCTGTTGATGCATAAAAATATAACTTTCCATAATGGATGTATCATATTCATTTATATATTTATCTATCTATCCATGTCCAGCAAGCAACGTTTTCTATTTCCCTTTTTCTCATTATGTATTATTTAATTAAACTTGAACTCTTGTTTAGACATGTAATGCGATTTTTTTCTTCCACACAAGCCTATATGTATTTTAACTATACCCTTTTTTCTCTAGATATAATTAACATTTTCTTCATAAAAATATATATATCCATAAATTATTATATAACATTGCTAAACCTTTCTTTCTTTTTAAAATTAGGATACATTTTGTATTAATACCCTGAATGTATAATTTATTATACATCCTTGTTATAACAAACTATCCAACTTTCCCAAGATATGTGTTTTATCAAATTAATAAAATAAATTCTATGTGTACAAGTCTATATTAATAGGTGTTCCTATGAAACATTAAGAAACCTAAATATAATAACTATAATGTATAGCAAACTAGTATTATCCTCATTATTACTGTGATATTAATATTTTAAGGATCTACTAAACTTAAAAATATTGTGTAGGAGAAAATATCAAATTTCAAATGTCAACACAGAGTTACTTATATTTTTCCTATTATTTCAGTACCATCAATATCCATCAATATTTTCAAACTCTAAATACCCATGTGTTCTTACTCCTAAATAAAAAAAATCATATATGAAAATCACATCCAAACTCCCCCTTTCATAATGATCGAACAATCAATATGACACCTGTGATGCAAATCCATATGAATAAATCATTGAAGTCCAAGCAAAATGTATAGCCCTTGAAACATAATCAAAAAATAATGATGGAATAAAAAAAAACAAAGATAAAAAATATGAGCAAATAGAAGTTCAGTTGTGCTTGTTTCATGGTCATGATAGAATTAAAAAATAAGTAAGTCCAGAAAAGAATAGAATAATTTAGAAATGAAAGATACGGTATATCTTGGAAAGAAAGTGAAACATGTATCAAATTCTTCTAAAAATAATTATATATGTTTTCTTAAGTAATTCTCATTAATCAATATAAACAATTCTGTAGACAGTGCACCCCTAAATCATGCACTTTGTACACAGTGCACCCCTAAACCCTGCACTCTGTACACAGCACACCCCTGAACCCTGCACTCTGTACACAGCACACCCCTGAATCCTGCACTCTGTACGCAGCACACCCCTGAATCCTGCACTCTATACACAGCACACCCCCGAAACCTGCAATCTGTACACAGTGCACCCTTGAACCCTGCGCTCTGTACACAGCACACCCTTGAACCCTGCACTCTGTATACAACGACACATGAACCCTGCAATCTGTACATAGTGCACCCTTGAACCCTGTACTCTGTACACAGCGACCCCTAAACTCTGCACTCTGTACACTGTGCTCCCCTGAATCCGGCACTCTGTACATAGTGAACCCCTAAACCCTATACTCTGTACACAGCACACCCCTGAACCCTGCACTTTGTAATGCACCCCTAAACCCTGCACTCTGTACACAGCGCACCCCTGAACCCTGCTCTGTAGACAGCACACCCCTGAACTCTGTACGTATTGCACCCCTAAACCCTGCTTTCTGTAGGGCCCTCTGAATCCTGCACTCTTTACATTGGCACCCCTAAACCCTGCACTCTGTATGTAGCACACCCCTGAACCCTGCACTCTGTACGTAGCACACCCCTGAACCCTGAACTCTCTACATAGGCACCCCTAAACCTTGCACTCAGAGGGAAAATTGTTGGTGCCCACTTATCTGGTGCCTCTGTGACTGAAGTTGCCAATTTATTTTCGGTGTTGCGAGGTACAGTATCAAATACAATTTGCATATACAATTTCCGGGAAAACATTGTGAGCACGGTTGACATGGTCAACTGACCATAAGAGACAAAAGAACAGTGTGCAGGATTGTGACCTGTATTTCTGCATGAAGAGTGATCTTGGATTCCATTATCCACCATCCAAAACTCACTGTATATTTGTCAATTCCTAAGAGAATTCAGGCTGTCTTGGATGTCAAAGGCAGTCCAACACCATATTCGGTAACGATTTTGTTCTTTTACGATGCTTGTTTCCATAATTTTGTCCAACCCCTGTACATATACTGTATGTATATTTTTTGTCTTGACTAGCCAAATGTTTTAATTTTTATAGCGTGTTTTATGTTCTCTATATATATTTTTTTTTTTTTTTACTTAATTCATTTACATGTTATAATTAATGTTTTAATTTTTTTAATTATTGGTTATGTTGATATTGCAAATGTTTTATTACAGGACTGGGCTCTTGGTGTTTTACATGCCAAGATTATTGCTGCTATAACTCTGATGGGTCCTCAGTGGTGGTTGAAAACTGTTATTGAACAGGTAAGGAACCATTATGTTCTATTATGCTCTAACTGGGCTATTGTATATAATATCTTATGTTTCTTTCATTATTGACAGCGTTATGCAGTACAACATGCTAAAATAGTTAATATATTGGTTATGCCAGATTTACTAAGAAGCACAACTCTGTTAAAAAGTAAAAAATGAAAAACTTGGTTCAGGTACAAAGTCCCCAATAATAATAATAATAATAATAATAATAAAAAGACACATTTTTGATTTAACTGTCACATTGGTTTCATGACCAATTAACTTGAATCTGACTCTGGAATAAAATGGGGAGGCTTAAGAATTTTAGCATGCTTTTATTAAGTTTGCATAAAGTAATTACAGAATAACTCGTTTCCACCTAAAAGGAGGTGGGGATGCACACTGTAATGCAATAGTAACAATACAAGTTGCATCTGGCACACATCAAAACAGAACAAAGGCACCCTTCCTTTAGAATGTAAGCTCTACGAGCAGGGCCCTCCTGTCCCTTCTGTATTAAACTGTATTGTAATTGTGATTTCCCCCCTCTACATTGTAAAGCACTGCGTAAGCTGTTGGCGCTATATAAATTGCGTATAATAATATGAAAAAGGAATTATATTGAGACACAAGTATCGTGGAAGGAAGGAAACAAAATGGTCCCTAGATCAAGTTTCTGTGTAGCAGTTATGAAGAAAAGTATGTTACAATGTGAAGGGAGGATATCCAAAGTCTCCAGTTTTGATCAAAAGAGTCAGGCAGCCCCTGTTTATACATGTCAATTTCTAAAGGGGAGAACAGAATTAATCCAACTTATCCACATAGGGGGTGAGGGGGATCCAAATAAGTACTCTTTTTAGCATAAAAGAACCAAGTACTTATAAATGTTTTACCATATGAAGATAAATAGTTGGCCCCAAAAAGCACATTTCCAATGACATAATATTTTATAGGCTAGTGATTCATTATTATTAAGGATTATTATTATTCAGGATTTATATAGCGCCAACAGTTTGTGCAGCACTTTACAATATAAAGGGAAGACAGTACACTTACAATACAATAAAATACGAAAGGGTTAAGAGGGCCCTTCTCATAAGAGCTTACAATATAATAGGGTGGGAAAATGGTATAAAAGGTTATAACTGGGAGGGGGGATGATGAGTTGTTGGAGGTGATAAAAAATAGAGTTCCTGAGGATGTGAGAGACTCTGGAGAAGTTCTGGAGATGAGCATGGGAGGAGGAAACAAGGGAGCTTGAGAGGAGCAAAGATGGTTTGGTTGATAATTGGAGGCAAAATTGGGGATGTAGCTTGGGAAAGAGTTGTGAATGGCTTTGTATGATGATGTTGTATATTGAATTTATTTCACTGGGCAGTTGAAAGCCAGCGGAGGGATTGGCAGAGAGGGGTGGCAGACACTGAGCGGTTGGCAAGGTAGATGGGTCTGGCAGCAGGATTCATGATAGACTGAAGAGTAGGGAGGTAGGCCTTTGAGAATGGAGTTGCAATGGTCAAGGCGAGAGATAACAAGGGAGTGAATGATTTGGTGTTTTCATTAGTTAAAAAAGGGGAAAATGTTAGAGATGTTACAGAGATTGGATTTGGGGCTGAAAGGGCAAGTCAGAGTCTAGGATTACACCTAGTACTCAGGCGTGAGGGGAGGGACTTATAGTGGCATTATTGATCTTGATGGAAACGTTTTTAGAAATCAATTTCCACAAGTATGAATTCAAAATCAATCCTTTTGTAATAAATTGATATCAAAACCTCCCCTTTGGATTATTTGATGTGCATAGATACTGTTAGGTACCTGGTAGTGAGCCTGACGGTCGGGGGTGGCCTCTCCTACGACTCCGGTTCGTGGGACCGCTGGAGTTGGGAACAGCGGCCACAGGAGCACGGTGGGGTAAGAGTGCCTGTAGAAGTCCAGGAGTATCCGTCAGCAGCGGACAGGAGATGTGCTGGAAGGGTGCTGATGTTTAGAGCAGGATACTTGTTGGGACCGGATGGTCGCAGGCACAGTAGCAGAGTCAGGGACGAGCAGGGTCGGCAACGGGCAGGCAGCAGAGGTACAGAAGGATGAGGCGGTCGGATGGTCGTAGGCAAGCCAGGGGTCGGTACAGGC
>BLSH010007149.1:401163-413073 GCA_018402905.1 Glandirana rugosa
AGACTATGTTACCTTTGTCGACCAATTATCCTACGACGGGATAATGTTTCGGTATAAGTCTTTGTGCCCCAGTGTGGGGCGGTCCTTGGGAGTGTGCTCCCACCAAGAGGGGATCCAGCCCCCCTCCATCTCACCAGGATTTCTAAACCCACCAGCCCTGCTGAGTATTCTATATCAATCTATCACACCACCAATGAGTATCTACATAAACTCTTTCTCAGCCCTCAACCATTCGATATTGTAGAATCACACCATGCTCTCCATACCTTATGGAATTTTTTATCACAACCCCTGGCTGGATAAGTGGCTTTGTAATAGGGCAGCATCCTATTAACCAGCTGTTTCCATTGTATCAGACTGCGTGCAGCCGGTTTTTTCCAAGGCAACAGAATGAGTTTTTTTCCCATAGAACAGTAAGATGGAAAGTAACGTTCTGTGTGCCCTTGAGGGGACCACCTCCTCCACCAATCCCAGCAGACAGACCCGGATAGTCAAGGGGATGGGCACCATTAAAATATCTGCAATACACCCCGTGACCTCCTTCCAAAAAACCTGGATTTGTCCGCAGTCCCAGAAGATATGATGAGTTGCAGCCGGACTATGAGAGCATCTCCAGCACTCCGGGGAAGCCGACGGATAAATGGCAGCCAGTCTAGCCGGAGTGAAGTAGATACGATGAAGGAATTTGAATTGGATAAGCCTGTCTCTAGCTGAAACCAAGTGTTTGAAGGGTTGATCCCATAGGTCATCCCAGTCCTCTCCCTGTATCTCTGGCACCTCACCCTCCCATCTCTGTCGGCATTTAGTGACCGCCTTGGGCGTAGTTTTGAACAGTTCCTTGTAGGATACCGGTAGCACCTTAGACATATCCTTCTCCTGGAGCATAGACTCCAAACAGGAGGGTATGGATTCCACCTTCTGGACTTTAAATTGGCTCTGAAAAGTGTGCCTGAGCTGTAGATACCTGAAAAAGTATGCGTTAGGCAGCTCATGCCTGCTCCTCAAGTGATCAAACGTCTGCAGCTCACCCAAATTAGTGATGTCACCCACCCTCTTTATGCCCCTCGCGGCCCAAACCTCAGGGTCTGCAAAGGACAAAAAATGGGAAAGTTTCGGATTCAACCACAACGGCGCCAGGGGTTACACTCCCAGATAGCTAGGGCATGCCATTTTGAGTGCCTCCTCCCACGCCCTAATCGTGGCCTTCATAGATTGAGTGAGGGGGAGGACAGCTCGCGTTCCCCTGTGTATTGCCATCCGTAGAGATTCATAAGAGCCTAATTGAGCCGCCTCCAGAACCGTGGCCGAGTCCCCCTCATCCATTGTTAGCCATCTATGTACAAATACCAGTTGCCTCTCTATGTAGTGTTTCCTCCAGTCTGGCAATGCCAGACCTCCCTGATCCACCGGTTCCTGCAAGACCTTGATACCTATTCGGGGTGGGGAAGGGGCCCAGATAGACGAACCAGTGATGCCCTCTAATTGCTTGAAGAAGGACAGTGGGACCCTCACTGGCGCGTGTCTGAGAAAATATAGGATTACTGGAAGAAGCTTCATTTTAATCAGGGAGAGAGGAAGTTTTTGTCAGGCCTGCATTTTATTTTTGAGGAGAGGCACTAAGGGAGCTAAATTCAGATGGAAGTAGTCCTTAACATTGGCCGTCACTCTAACACCCAAATATGTAAACGAGGAGACCCACTTGAGTGGCAAGTCTGGGTCCGCCTCTTCCCTCACTGCAGCGTCAAGTGGAAGGATGGACGACTTGCCCCAGTTTACTTTTAGTCCAGAGTATGTGGTGAAATCGTTCATTATGTTAAGTGCTGCCCTCAGGGACTCTTTCGGGTCCCCAAGAAACAGCAACACGTCGTCAGCATATAGCGCTAGACACTCTTAGATTGCCTACCCTAACCGCCTGAATGTCCGGGGAGGACCTAAGAGCGATCGCTATTGGTTCCATCATGAGGGCGAACAGGTAAGGGGACAGAGGACATCCCTGCCTCGTACCCCTTCCTATGCCGAAAAAGGAGGAGACAGCATTGCCCATACGGATAGCCGTTTTGGGTCTGCTATAGAGCAAACTCACCCACTTCCGAAAACCCAGCCCGAACCCCATTTGCCCCAAGACTTTACCCATGTAGTGCCAGTCGATGGAGTCGAATGCTTTTTCTATGTCAATGGAGACCACCACGCGTGACGACCCCTCTCCAGCTGGTAGCTGGATGTGGGTGAAAAGTCTAGGCAGGTTGGTGTCCATGGACTTGCCAGGCATAAACCCAGTTTGGTCTGAGTCCACCAGCATGGAGACAACTTTGGCCACCCTGGCAGACAAGACCTTGGTCAGAATCTTAAAGTCTGTGTTAAGAAGCGCAATGGGGCGGTATGAGGAACATTCCAAAGGGTCCTTGCCCTGTTTTGGGAGCAACACCATATATGCATCCAGCATAGAGGCAGGGAGGGAGCCACTCTCCACACAGGCTGCAAACAGCTCAGCAAGTCTGGGTGCCATTAGTTCAATGTGAATTTTGTAAAGGTCTATCGGGAAACCGTCTGGTCCCGGGGCCTTATTAGGAGGGAAGGAGCAGATGGCCGCCTCAACTAATTTGATCGTGATGGGAGCATCTAATATCTCCCTATCCTGGTCTGACAGAGTGGGGATATCCAGGGAGGCTAGTTTGGAATCTAGAGCCGACATGTCGTATTGCGGGATGGGAGCATAGAGTGTGGAGTAAAAACGCTCAAATTCAGTCAGTATGGCCGCGGGTTCAGTCACCAGGTCCCCCCCACTTGTCTAATACTTGGAATGCAGGAGTTGGGTCTAGAGTCTGCCACTAACATGGCAAGAAGCTTACCATTCTTGTCCCCTTCGACGAAGAGCGACGCCGCCCTGTGGCCAGCTTCAGTGTGCACTAAGTTCGTATAATGCAAGGAGAGTCCCCTGCAGGCCTGTAGCAGAGATAACTAATTAGTTTCCATGGGGGATGCCGCAAATCTCCCCGCACATGCCCCCTCCTCCTCCTGTAACATCTTCAGTTCAGTGCCATGCTCCCTCCGTGCCTCTTTAACCCCAGAAATGTATTCCCCCCTAAAAAGCATCCCAGAGCGTCCCAGCATCAGCCGAGCCCTCATTCAGTTCCCAATATGAGGAGGTAGCCTTCTGTATATGCGACTGAACCTGTTCATTTTGCAGCCAGCCCGGGTATATCTTCCAGCCCCTCACCCCCGGCCCCCCAAGTAATAGGGTGAGCACCAAGGGGGAGTGGTCGGAGATACCGCCTGCCAAGTACTCCGCATCATGCACCCAGGGGGTCAACATTGTATTTCCAAAAGCTAGGTCTATCCGAGCCGCGGAGCGGTGAGCAGCCGACAGATGAGAATAGCACCTGTCTAGTGGATGTTTCCATCTCCAGAGCTCAGTCAGACCCATCACCGATGACCATGGGCCCAGGTCCTGAGAGCACTCTCTAGCCGGGTTGGACGTGTCCAATCCGTCCAAGATTGCATTAAAATCTCCCATGACCAATAGGGGGAGCTGCAGATAGGGCGCCAACCCGGTCCAGAGATCATGCAGTAATTGCATTTTGGAGGGTGGGGGCAGATAGACATTAACCAACAACATTTTCTTGTAGCATATATCAATGACCAGGGCAACATACCTACCCCCCGGATCAGAGATCACCTGGTGAATATTGCACGGTACCGCCTTGCTGACCAGGATCTACGTACCTCTAGCATAGGAGGAGTATGTGGAGTGAAACCCCCGCTGGATCCACAGTCATCGCAAGGACAGCACCCTGCCCCCTTCCAGATGTGTTTCCTGAAGAAGGATCACATGTGGTTTATATTGTTTGAGACAATGAAAAACAGAAGCCCGCTTGTACTTATCTCCAAGACCCCTGACGTTCCAAGAGAGGAACCTTATGTGGTCAGCCATTGTCCCGCCAAAAGATGGTGTACCATGTATACTCGGACTTCCTCCGCCCATAGGGGGCCCCCCCGTGGCCGGAGCCCACCCCACCTCCCAGTGGCACCAAGAAGTAGAAACCAGTCCCCCAAGCAGATTGTAACTTTCCCTGCCATTATACCTTAACCAGTCAACTGGACTAAACCTGGTATGTGGCCTTATCCCGTTGAGAACAAAAATACAACTCAACCCAACAGTTATTCACTTAGAGGAGGGACCAAATGTCCCAATTAGTCCGACCAAAAGTACTCTTGTCCTGGGAATTTCCTATCAGCTCCGTGGCCCAGGAAAAACCTTGCAGACACTAGACCAGGGGTGGGGAACACGCGGCTCTCGAGCCGCATGCGGCTCCCGGCCATAATGAATGCGGCTCTTTGCCTCTTATTATATTTTGTATATACTGTGGCTCTTTGCCAAGTTTCATGTTTCTCTCAGGGCGATCTCAGGCAGCTTGCATTGACTTCTATGATAGAAGTCTCCTCGCAAGCCGCCTTGAGATCGCCTCGAGCGCCGCATCGCGCCGATTCGCGCCGCTTCTGTGTGAGTGTTTGTCTGTTTTGGCAGGTCACTGCGTGGTGTGGCGCTGACTCTCACAGTTTAAAATTTTGGCTCTTTGTGTCTAACTTGTTCGCCACCCCTGCACTAGACAGTTCAGGATGCATAACTCTCACCCATCGGGGGGCAATGCCCACCAGCGAACCTTGAGTCACATAACAGAACCACACCCACTGCCCTGGCCCAAAACCAGGTTGTAGCAGTCAGGATGCATTGTTTGATAAACTTGAAAACAGGTATGCACAACAGGTGCTCGTGAAACTCTGATTCAAACATCCCCAGGGTCCTATTTCAGAAGAAAAAGGGCAGTTTGCATTTATGGGAGTCCGTCTAACCAGTCACAGGCCTCCTGAGGGGTTTCAAAGAATTTGACAGAGCCTTTATATTGTACACGGAGCTTGCTTGGGTATAGCATGCTGTATTGAATAGCCTTGTCTCTCAGGCACTTTCTGACATCATTGAAGGGCCGACGTCTGCGTTGGGTCTCACCCGAGAAGTCTGGAAACAGCATGACTTGGGCATTATCATATTTAAGAAGCTGTTGCTTTCTGGATTCTGCTAGGATGCGATCCCTATCCCTGAAATTCAGGAATCGCACTAGGAAAGGCCTAGGATAGGCGCCTGGAGGGCGGGGGCCTGTGGGTACCCGATGAGCCCTTTCAACCACATAAGTGTGGGGTAAATCACCCAATGTCAGCAGCTGTTGGAAAAAGCGTTCAGCAAATAGAGCAGGATTATCCCCCTCAGACCCCTCCTGCAAGCCCACAACTCTTACATTGTTCCTCCTTTGTCTGTCCTCTGCGCCCTGAGCTCTCATTTGCAGCGATTTAACCAGGCCTTGTAGCTCAGCAAGCTGCGCTCCATATGAATGAGAGGCGTCTTCCACATCCGAGATACGCTCCTCCGCAGCGGTGAGCCTGTCCCTGATCTTATCCATGTCATGGCGGATGAGGTTACATTCTGTAGCTAGGTGGTCTATGCGGACCATGATTGCGGCGCTGCTGGCATTAATGGCCTCCAGGATCGGCCTGGTGATGGATTCTTGCGGCGATTCCAGCTCCAGGGATCCAGGTACAGATTTGCCTAGGGCAGTGGAGGCACCCGGACTATGTAGCACCCCCTCCGCAGCAGTCTCCATCGCCTGGTTCACAGCCAGCGTGTCTGTGACACGCTTCCCCTTTCTCTCTGCTGGCAAGATGGCGGAGGCGGGGCCTTGGCCCAGGCCCTGAACCGAGGGGGTCTGGCGCGGCTCCTGCTGCCCTTTTTTTGTGGCCTTCGGGTTCACAGAGGGCATGACCAGAGTCTATAGTCCCTGTCCCTAAGTAGCGATGCTTCACTCACCTAAGGCCCGGGTGGATAGGAGACTCGGTGTGGGCGCCGCGTGGCTGTAGCAAGATGGCCGCCCCTACCCGGGACTAGGCCCAAGCCGCGGTATGTCCTGGCAGCGGCTCCCGCTCCCAAATAAGCGTTCCCACAAGTTCAGGCTGCCGGCTGGGGGCTTACAACACCCCGATGGTAGTGCGGGAAAGCCGGATTTGTCTGCTCTGCACAGGATTAGAGTCAGGATGTCAGGAGCTCCTCTCAAGCACGTCTGCTCAGCTCACCATCCGGCCACGCCCCCATATATCTTTTTTTTTAAGAATGAATAATTGTATTTAATTTTACAATTATTTAATATATGATTAATTTAAAATATAGTAAAATTATATATTTTAATCATTTTATTTAATAAAAAATATATATATGTATATATACAGTGTGTGTGTGTGTGTGTATATATATATATATATACACACAGTTATATATATAATTAGAAATAACTTTATTAGCACCCAAAAATGACCATTAAAAATGTGATAAAAATATATATTTTTAATATACTTATACAATAAATTTCAGTTAATTAAAATGTGCTTATATAGGCATTATTAACCACTTGCCTACCGGGCCATAGCCGAATGATGGCTACAGCGCAGTCGGCTAATTCTTGGAGGGCGTACTATGACATCCTCCCAGACTCTCGCCTCCCGTGTGCCCCAGAAGCCTCTGTGACCCCCGGGTCCTCACGGATCGGGGTAAAGGACCAATGACAGGGGCCCTTTACCACATGATCGCTCCGTCCAATGACGGAGCGACCACTTGTCAACAAACTGGCGCATGTCCGGTTCAGCTCTCTCCTCTACGATCTGTGACCATTCATGCCCCATCTGTGCCTGATCCATGCCTGGTCCATGCCCATCCATGCCTCATACATGCCAATCCATGCCTCATACATGCCCATCTGTGCCTCATAGATGCCCATCCATGCCTCATCCGTGCCCATCCCTGCCTTATCCGTGCCTCATATATGCCCATCCATGCCTCATATATGCCCATCCATGCCCCATATATGCCCATCCATGCCCATCCGTGCCTCATATATGCCCAACCGTGCCTCAGATATGCCCATCCATGCCTCATACATGCCCATCCGTGCCTCATAAATGCCCATCCATGCTCATCCTTGCCCATCCATGCCCATCCATGCTTCCTCCGTGCCCATCCCTGCCTCATCCGTGCCCATCCCTGCCTCATCCGTGCCCATCTTTGCCTCACCCGTGCTTCTTCCGTGCCTCATACATGACCATCCATGCCTCATCTGTGCCCATCCATGCCTCATCCATACCTCATCTATGCTCCGTCCATGCCACATCCGTGCCCATCCATGCCTTATTCATGCTAATCCATATTTCATCCATGCCACATCCGTGCCTCATCCATGCCACATCCGTGCTCACCCGTGCCTCGTCCATGCCATATCAGTGCTCATTCGTGCCACATCAGTGCTCATCCATGCCACATCAGTGTTCATCCATGCCACATCAGTGTTCATCCGTGCCACATCAGTGTTCATCCCTGGCACATCAGTGCTCATCCGTGCCACATCCATGCCATATCAGTGCTCATCCGTGCCACATCAGTGTTCATCCATGCCACATCAGTGTTCATCCATGCCACATCAGTGTTCATCCATGCCACATCAGTGTTCATCCATGCCACATCAGTGTTCATCCCTGGCACATCAGTGCTCATCCGTGCCACATCAGTGCTCATCCGTGCCACATCCATGCCATATCAGTGCTCATCCATGCAACACCAGTGCTCATGCTGACGGTGCTCCCTCCATGTTGGGCCTCTGTATGTGGCCATGCTGTGTAAAAGTCTCACATGTGGTATCACCATACTCGGGAGGAATAGCTGAATGTATTTTGGGGTGTAATTTTGCTGTGTACATGCTGTGTTAGAAAAATCTTATAAATTGACAACTTTGTGTAAAAAGCGGTTTTAATTTTTTCCCACATTTTCCAAAAACTTGTGAAAAAAAATGACATATTCAAAAGACTCATTATGCCTCATAGATTATATGTTGGGGTATTTACTTTGCAAAATTGGGTCATTTTGTGGGCGTTTCCATTGTTTTGGTGCTCCAGGGCCTTCAAAAGTGTAATAGGTAGTCAAGAAATTAAATGTGTAATTTATGTCCCTAGAACACCTGACGGTGCTCCCTGCATGTTGGGCCTCTGTATGTGGCGTGGCTGTGAAAAAGTCTCACATGTGGTATCGCCATGCTCAGGAGAACCAGCAGAATGTGTTTTGGGGTGTAGTTGCAACTATGCATATGTCATGTGAGATAAATAACCTGTTAATATTAAGATTTTGTGAAAAAAAGCTTCATTTTGCAAAGAATTGTGGGAAAAAATGACAACTTCAAAATACTCACATTCCTCTTCCTAAATACCTTTGAATGTCTACTTTCCAAAAGAGGTTATTTTGAGGGATATTTGTACTTTCCTGGCTTGTTAGAGTCTCAAGAAATGAGATAGGCCATCAGTACATCAGGTGTGATCAATTTTCAGTGATTGGCACCATAGCTTATAGACTCTATGGGTCTTTTCACACCAGCGGTGTCCATTTTCATGGACTCTGCTTGCTCAGCGGGGATCCATCTGTTGATCCCTGCTGAGCTGGCGGATGACAGGTCCGTCTTTGCATTCTGTGCAGGGACATACCTGTCAGAGCCCCGCTCTCCTTTATTGGGGATCGAATAAAAAAGGACTGTCGGTCCATTTTCATCCGATCCGCCAGACAGATGGAAAATAGGGTTTTCATCTGTTTGGATTTAGTAGAATGGAAGGAACGGATGTCAGCGGACATGTCCCCGCTGACATCCATTGCTCCATAGAGGAGAATGGAGTGTCTGCTTGAAAAACTGAACAGTCCGTATGTGTGAAAAGGACCCTTAAACTTTCACCAAAGATCTGTGGCAGTATAAATTTTGGCAAATATTTATGAAGAAAAATAACTAATTTGCAAAATTTTATAACAAACTAAGAAAATGCATTATTTTACAAAATTTTCAGTCTTTTTTTTATTTTTAGCGCAAAAAATAAAAAGCCCAGTGGTGTTTACCACCAAAAGCACTGAAAGGTGAAAATTGGCCTGGTTAGGAAGGGGGTATAAGTGCCCAATGAGAAAGTGGTTAATAAAATGCATTATGTTGCTTTATAACAATAATATAAACCGTTATAAAGATACATGAACTCTCCAGTATTTTTTTTTTTTAATTTATGTGTACACACATACATGCACATACAATTATGCACAGATACACACATGCATGCATGCACATACCCATACAAATGCGCATGCACGCACATGCATGCACATACACATATATATGCATACACACATACAAACATGCATTCATTGATACACATATGCACTCATATATATGTGCATACATGTACACATTCACACGCATATATACACGCATGGACATACACACATAAATGCACGTATACATACACAATGGGACATGTACACACATACATGCACGCAGTCTTTTGTAATGACAAAAGACACTTGATTTTAAGGCCTCATACACATGGGCGATTTTTACAGCCACGTTTTTTAGCGTTTCTTGCAGCTCTCCATGTTATTCAATGGCCCCATAAAAACGCTGCCGTTTTTGAGCTGTACATGGTGTCATTAGTGAGCTGAAAGTAGAACTCACAGCCAGCGTGTTCCGAGGCTGTAACGTTTTGTCGTTTTTGACGCCGAGCCAGCAAAACGCTCACTAATGCTAACACTCATTATGCCGTACCGGCATTAACCGGTGTTTTCAGGTTAAAAAATAGCAGAGGAATGTTGTTTTTTCAAACAAAACGCCTATTGACGCCGACACTCACTAACGCGCATTATCGATCGTTAACGCCGAAAAAATGCAGATTTTTCCCTGACGTCGGGCCCGACGTTTTGCTTATTTTTTTTAATATGCCTGTATGTATGAGGCCTAAAAGAGTTCATCCATGATGCACACATACAATAAAAATATTGAATTAATGGTATATTTGATACGTATTTTTCATGTTTGTTTTTATTTTATTGGAAAAATTAGTAACCATGTACCTCTAAATCATTCTTGTGGTGGTGAAGTCCAGCTCTATTTTGGTGTACATTATTTAAAGCAGATCTTCACCCCATCAGCTAAGTTACCTCCACCCCTCCTTCGATCCTGTATATGTGTAGTGTTTTTTTTTTTTTAACCTTTTTTTTTTTCCGGCAAACTTTCTAGGCGAATGATGTGCATACTGCCCGCTGTGCCTCTTCGGAGATGTATGTCACATATCCCAGGAGGCATAGGCTTTAATTCAGGAGAGGAGGAGGGGGTGGGACTGTTAGCCTGTCATTAGGAGGCCCGCCCGCTTAATCTGGAAAAGCCGGCGGACTTCAATTCTAATACTTGATTGTGTTATGGTTGTGGCTGGAAACATGGCAGATATTTCCTTAACATATCTGTTGTATGAGTGGTAGAATTATTGCTCTCACTGCGATGTGCCCAGAGATTTGTAACCTGTATTGCAATCAACGTGCATAGATGCCCCTCATGCGTTGGGGGGGGGGGGGGGTTATGTGCTTGGGGGTAACTTTATTTTTTTGCAATTTATAAAAGTGTTTTTTTTTTTTTTTGCTAAATGTTTTTTTTCAATAGATATCCCCTATGTGATGATTTGTTTGGTGACAGGTTCTCTTTAATAAGAAATGCAAGGTCTGCATGTCTCCTCTGTGTTCCACTGAATGTATTGCAATGCACATCGCATTTCAACACATTCAACACATTCTTTCACAGCTATGCTGGCTGGAAAGTGACAGGGTGACCCGGAAGTGATGTCATACATGTTGCTTTACGGGTCACAGCAAGAAGGGGAGGAGAGCAGATGCGTGTCCGCTCTTCTCCCTCCTCTCCACCTGCCAGCACCCACAGATGGGTAAGCAGAGACCGAAATACATTATGGGGGTGCACTGTTCCCGGGGGTGTGTGGCAGCAAACAAGCGGCAGAACAATATGCCCGAATACTTCCAGCTTGTGTGTGAAACCCCCGCGTTCAGGTCCCTATGTTTTAGGCATCATTCAAAATGAATGGCACACAAGCAAGTGTGGTGTGTTTTGCCAGCATTGCAGTGCGTTTTGGAATCTCTGGCAGGATAGTGGCGATTGCACCCGCGATCACAAACCCCTAGATGTCAATGTGGCCTGAATGCATGGAAAACACACCTTTGGAAGCAGCTAGAAAACATGCTGTAAATGTGTGTTGTACTTGTTGTGCCATTAATGCTGCATTCACACTTTGCAATTTGGAATTGTAGCCATTATTGCTGCAATTCCAAATTACACTGCAGTGGTGACAAAACTCAACACTCGTGTTTACGTGACACTTATTAATGGCACCTCAAGCGTGGTTTGTTGGAGTCACAATTGTCACGTGGCTGTTAAAACACATCACGTGAACCTTCTACCCCAAAAAAGGAGCAGGAGCTTCTTTGGGCAATAAGCTTCACATAGTGCAGTTTGCCACTTAATTCTGTCATGCGACAATTGTTTCAACAACGCAATGCGTTTGAGGTGACAGCGTGAGGGAGAGAATAGAGACATTTTAAGATCTGATCCTGCATCCTGAGATAGATTACTTTACTACTGCTGTGCTGTTGCCCTGAGGACAGATAGCAGAAATTAGAGATTTCACATACCGCTGCTTTGAGTTGCAGATCAAACTCTGCATAAAACAACGATCGCTACGATCGTGCTCAACGATCAGATTGTTGGAGGAATTTGAGATTTCAAATGCTGCTGCTTTGAGTTGCAGATCAAACTCTTCATAAAACAACGATCGCCACGATCATGCTCAATGATCAGATTGTTGGAGGAATTTGAGATTTCAAATACTGCTGCTTAGAGTTGGAGATTGCAGATTAAACTCTGTCTAACGCAACGATCTTACGTTTGTACACAACGATCAGATTGTGGGATCGTACACGACGATCAGATTGTGGGAGTAATTTGAGATTTCACATAC